>CM019720.1:4019638-4309638 GCA_009760885.1 Achatina immaculata
CTTGTGACAATGATCCTTACCACACTGCATTTTTTGGTCTTGTGACAATGATCCTCACCACACTGCATTTTTTGGTCAAGTTTTGTGACAATGATCCTTACCACACTGCATTTTTTGGTCTTGTGACAATGATCCTTACCACACTGCATTTTTTGGTCAAGTTTTGTGACAATGATCCTTACCACACTGCATTTTTTGGTCCAGTTTTGTGACAATGATCTTATTTTAAACAGCATTTTCATCAAGTTTTACCATCATCATCACCTTTCACTCCCTTGAGAGCATAGGCCACAGTCATCCCTGTTTTTGGAATTACTCTCTGCTTCATGTATCCCTTGTCTCTGAGCACTGTCATAATTTCCCTTCACCAAGTAAGTCCAGGTCTTCTTCGTTTTCTCTTTTTCTTTGAGGATTCCATGTCAGTGCCTGTCTTGCTATGTTGGTGTCGGATTTCTCAGAGTGTAGCCAATCCACCTCCGGTTCCTAGGCTGCCCTTTCCCAGACCTCCTCATTCCTGCCATTTAATGTTTAAAATCCTCCTCAAGCAGTAGTTTCATGAATGTTTGTATCTTCTGTTGTATTGTCTTGGTCATAACCCATGTATCTGAACCATATAGCAGGAAGTCTTTATGTTTGTATTGAAAAGCCTAAGTTTGGTTCTTGTTTTGATGTTCTTAGATGACCATATTTTGTTAAGTTGAATAAATGCTGTCCTGTTTTATGCTCACCTTTTAATCTCAAAACATGAAAGTCCATTTCCACAAACATCACTATGTGACAAGTGTGAAAAAAACTTGACAAAAATGCAATGTGAATGAACCTCATTGTTACAAAACTTGGAGGAAAAAAAAATGCAGTGTGGTAAAGATGATTGTCACAAAATTTGACCAAAATGCAGCATGGTGAAGATTATTGCCACAAGATCAGATAAAGCCATAATACAGTGGAGAATTCTGTCACAAAAATCTGAAAATATTGTGAATGTAGGAAAAAAAATCATTATTTTGAAATGTGATAAAAAAGCAGCTTTTAAATGAGTGATTTTGAATTCTAATGAAAACCACTCTTAATTGATGTATGTTATGTATATTTCTCTGTTTTTTTTCATCTTTCACTCATATACACCTTAACGACACCCATTCCAGATAATTTCTGGAGAAAAGATATAATAAATGTGAAAGTCTGTTTTTTTTGGTTTTTTTTTAAATTTTAACTCTTATTACAGTGTTATAAGCCATTTAAAAGGGTTAACATTTTTTTTTAGCAAAATAACAATCATGAGGTTTCATTTCATGGTTAAAAAAGGTTAAAGATAAAATTCCCATTTCCATTCCATTATGCTGTGCTTCATTATGCATGAAAGTGTGATGTGGTCATTTTGCCCATGGCTTCATTTACCTTCCTATATTTTTTTCTGGTGCCCATATTTAGAGGGTGGATGGACTCTGGGGCCTTTTAGGTGTTGTGGTACTAGGATAAAAAAAAATCCGACTCCTGGGACTTGAACCCAGTACCAATAGATTAGTAGACTGAGCACCTAACCACTTGGCCAACCAGGCCATATTTAGGAATCTATAATTTTAAACTGTTGTAAACTCTAAAAAAAAAAGTTGACATTGCATCATTTACCAGTAAAACTTGGTATCTGTGATGAATGATAAGAAAAATTGTTCCTGTGTTATTGGTATTACTTGGTAGTCCAGGGGTTAAATTGTCATGTTCATTTAATTTCTTCTTTATTTCTTCTCCCCTCCCGCCCCTAAACCAAGCAGAAAGCACACGCTCAATTGCCATCGCATGAAACCGGCTCTGTTTAATGTTCTTTGTGAAATAAAAGAGAAAACTGGTAAGATGTATTTTTTTTTAATATTGTTTTGTGGTCACTCCTCTTAACTCTTGATTACCTTCAGATCAGTAAGAAGATGATCAGATATATTGTGCCAGTTAAAGCTTGACTTGTAACGCTAGTAAAGATATGTTCTTGACTTATATATAAGGTGGGGCACACACACACAAACACAAAAAAAAACCCAGCCCGCATCATGTATTCTGTGATAGCATGGTCATTTGTCAAATCAGAGTGTTTGCAAAACTTCCTTCCTTGCCTTATGAGGGCCGTGGACCATCAACAAGGACTCTTCATTTGTTTCTTCTATCAGTCTCAAGGTGTAGTTGATATTTTTGATCTCTGCTTCAAATTCCTTCATCAGGTGTTTCTTGGAGGGGGGGGGGAGCTTTCTCGTTTCCTCATTCCCTGTTTGCAACACAGTCTGTGGTGGCTTACCTGGTCCTTTTTTTTTTAGGAGCATCCTCTGTCTTCTGTTTTATTTTGTTTGTTTTCACCAAAGTTAGAAAACATAATTAGCACAGAAAATTTACAAGGAAATAGGAAGACTGACAGGAAGGTTTGTGAGTTAGCTGATTGACAAAGTGGCACATGATTAAAAAAAAAAGAAGAAAGTTAATCTGAATAGAAATACCAAAGATTGCACAAATTGAAGAAGCATGATCATCAGTTCCTACCAGCACAGAACTGGCTGAATGGCTAAATTAACATTGACAAGAAAGGAGGGGGTGAAGATGCTGTCTGACTTGGAAGTCAGTGAACCATAGCTGAAATGCTAGATTCAGGGTTGGTGAACCATATCTAACAAAGACCCGGTCCCACCTGTCCATTGGGACCCATCCTCACCAACAGGGCAGGGATCACCATGGTGACCATCGCAGTGAAGTCTGCTGAAGATGTATTGCACGTACACACACCACCACCACCACGCAGTGTGGCTCCTCTCAAGGACTGAAAAAAACAGCTGCTGCCATAACCCACTCCCAATCCAGCATGATGCTGTGCGTCAACATCTAAACCATTGTGGCCACAAAGAGCACCGGGTCACATTTCCAGGGAAGTTGAGGAAGATAACAAATAAAACAAAGGGGCTCCAAGAAAGAAAACAAAGGGAAAAAAAAAGAGTGAAAACTCACAAACCTGGGGATCAGGAAAGACAAAGAAAATAAAGAGGAAAAGAATGAAAACTCATAAACCTGGGGATCAGAAAAGTAAAAAAAAAAAAAAAAGAAAACAAAGGGAAAAACAGTGAAAACTCATAAATCTGGTGATCAGAAAAGTCAAACACAAAAAAACCAAAGGGTTTCCAACAAAGAAAATAAAGGGTTTCCAACACACAAAAAAAAGAGGGAAAACAATGGAAACTCATAAACCCAGGGATCAGAAAAGACAAAGAAAACAAAGGTCTTTTTTTTCATACATTTCAGTACACTGATTTAATTCTGAAAATAAGTATTTGACAGAGGTTGATTTCAATGCTATTTTGAGGTTTCTAGGTTGCATACACTTGTCGGACGTGTATCTGGACTATATATATATATACACACACACATCCTCAACACATATTTTAAACTCCATGCAAGTTGAGAACACCTTTTATAAAACTGCACCAAGTTGAGAGCACCATTCAGAAAAAATCTACACCAAATTGAGATCTCTGTTCATAAAAATCTACACCAAGTTGACAGCACCATTCAAAAGAATCTACACCAAGTTGACAGCACCATTCAAAAAAATCGACACCAAGTTGAGAGCTCTGTTCATAAAGATCTACACAAGTTGGGAGCACCATCTGAGATAACATCTCAGCCCACACTTATACATAGGGCACAGATGCCAGCTTTGAAACATGAAATAGAGATTGACAGGGGATGTCTTATCCAGATGTATCATCAAGACAAGAGACAGAAAACTGGAGATTTCGTGCAGAAATGTGACCGAGTTTTGAGGACATTGTGGTCTATTTTGTAACTTTGGAATGGAATTAAATGTATCCAGGACTGTTTGCTTGCTTTTTTTTGCTTTTTAGAATTTTAAGTCGACCTCCCTTGGGTTGGAATTTCTTAGTGGGAGGCATGCTGCTGCATGTTTCCGTGGTTCAGTTTTCTGAGGACCATAGTTTAAAGATCTGAATGTTTTCTTGTATTACTGAGACTGGGCGGGGACCAAGGAAACTAACAAATAATGGACACACACACAACAAAGGGCTGAGAAACCTGATTAGGGTAGAGATGTATTTTTATTGAGTATTATTTATTATATTATCATTTATAACCATGTGAGTTGCATGGCTGATAGTGTATTGCATTTTCATGTGAATGTAGCGGTTTGAAGGCATACGACCATCACACTGGCTGTAAAAAGGTGGTACCTTGTAACTGCAGGGTTATGTACGTCAGAGTATCCTGTACGCAGAGCTAAGCATTGACACAAACAGGAAGTTTGTTTATAAAAATTGCACTCCCATGTTGGGGGAAATGATACTCGAGTTTACAACGGTTGAATAGGAAAAAAAGAGAGAAATCAGTTCCTGCACTCAGATAAGATGTGTTTTAATGTTATCAGGGTGATGTTATCATACGGCCCCATGTTGTTAAGATTATCGAAGGACCCTCTTTCGCTCAGATTAACTTTTCAACCCTTAACATTCTCGGCACCCAAAATCTTGAGGGGATGTGTTATCATGACGTGATTCTCAAGTGTCTTAGAGCTGTTGGTTCATAAACATGGTTATTAGAATAGTCAGAGTTTATATGGTCACGGTGAACATCCGCTATCTTGTGTTCTGCTGGCTAGCGTAACACTTGTAAAGTTCTCAGCCTTAAAATAGGGCTGTGAATTTGGTACACTAAGCAACTGACTCTTGACTCGCAGTTTTCTACAGTCCGATTCCAGCTACAAAGTATTTTTTTTATAGAGTTCAGTTCCATGCAGAACTACTTCAGACTGTAGGCTTAAACTTCACATCCAAGACATAAAGAGCATGTAATGAAAATAGTAATGTGAGTTTTATGTGTTGTGGGGGGGTGGGGGGTGGGGGATAATCAAAACTTGTAAAATGAAGAAAATCAAAACTTGTAATGTCCCCAGTTTTGAGTATACGAAACACACAAGAAGAAGAACCTCCAGATCCTCAGCTGATGAGACTGGACAACATGCTTATTGCTGAGGGTGTTGCTGGGCCAGAGAAAGGGGGTGGATCAACTGCAGCAGCTAGCGCCACAGCTGCAGCTTCAGGAGGGCAGCCCGACAGTGCTATCGAGCACTCGGACTACAGAGCCAAGCTTGCTCAGATTAGGCAGATTTATCACACCGAGCTGGAAAAATATGAGCAGGTGAGTGTAGTGGGTGGCAGCATGGCTTTGGTAAATGTTTAGAATTGTTTCTGGAATGTTTAGAATCTGGAAGTGGAAGCAAATTTGACAAGGCCACTTAGAGAAAATTAGACTTTGTCACAGTGGCGGTACTCAGTTGTTGGGAGGACTAAAAATCTCAAATGCTAATAAAACAGTGAAGGAAACTAATGAGGTTAAGAACTTTATGACTGAATGTTAACAGTGAAGGGCGGGTGACCTTTTGAGTCATGCCAGAGGGTCAGGGGCAGTTATGGTCACTATAGTTTATATGGGTCTGAAGTTTTTGTTTCCTTTTTTTTGAGGGGGGGGGGGAAGGCCTGTTTCATGTGATCAACCTGTTTAAATATTAAATATTTCTTTAATTATGTATCTGTGTCATTACATTCTTAGCATTTAATTTTCCAGGTAGTTGTCAGGTTTGTGTCCTTTTTTGACATGCTCACAAAATTGGGGGGGGGGGGGGGTTCATATTGTGTTCATTCTGCGTTCGAGGTTGTTGGTCACTTCAGATCCTGATCCCTGTTGACATGGCAAAGCCCACAGTCCTCTCCAGATCTTGATAAGAGCCCCAAAGCTTTTGGCCCAAGCTTGTGTCCCTCTGGCCATGTCTCAGGTCTGCATGGTTTGGGCACTCTTGTAGGACATGTTCTGGAGTCTGGACTCCACTGCCAGATGGACACCCGTCTGTGTGAGACATTTTGAGTCGATGCAGATGACTCTGTAGTCTGCAGTGGCCTGTTCTTAGGTGAAAGAGGATGGTTTGCTGATGTCTTTGTAGTTGGTGGAATGTCACCAAAACCATAGAGAACAAGTTGAATTCTTTCCAGACTAAATGTGTACGAAGAATTAGAAAAATATTTTGGCCAAACACCATAAGAAATAACATCTTATTGGCAGAAATGCAGATGAAGCCACTGACAACAATTATTGAGGAAAGACGCTGGCGATGGTTGGGACATGTGCTCCGAATGACTGACAACTCACTACCAAAAATAGCACTAAGGTGGACACCACAGGGGAACAGAAGTAAGGGTAGACCAAAAGAGACATGGAGAAGAACAACAGAAAGGATGTTGAGCAATAGAGGGCTCACCTAGGCAAGAGCAGAAAAAAAGGCAAAGGGCAGGCATTTGTGGAAAACCCTTGCGGAAGCCCCATGTGCCCTGGGCACTTAAGGTTCAGAGAGAGAGAGAGATGACTCGGTAGTCTGCAGTGGCCTGTTCTTAGGTGAAAAAGGATGGTTTGCTGATGTCTTTGTAGTTGGTGTATTGGATCTGGTTCATTGTTCATATTGTGTTAATTGTTGCTTTGTGTTGCGCAACTCTATAAAAATGTTTTTCTGCCATTTTTAGCCTAAAATTGTTGCTAGATTATAGTTTTCTTTTTTATATTCCTTTCTTTGTGTAAAATAAAGTCAAACTGACATCCTTCCAGATATACTGGCACCTACCAAATAGGACTGTTGATGATGACGATTTCAGTGTAGTCTGGCAAATGGGGTGTGGAGAACATATTGGGTGATCTATAGGGGGTCTGTGTAGGAGAACAGGAGTAAGGGTAGATGAAAGGAAATGTAGAGAAGAACAACGGAGAGGATATTGAGCAATAGAGGGCTCACCTGAGCAAGAAGGTGGGGGGGGGGGGGTCTAAGGAAAGAAGTTTGTGGAAGCCCCATGTGCTTTGAGCACTTAAGGTTCAGCGAGAGAGGTGGGGGGGGGGGGGGGTCTTGTAGTTATAAAAAAAAGTTTCTGTACACCAAACTGAGACACCAGAGGAACAAGTGGACTTGACTGTGCCAAATGAATGAAAGGATATCTCCATAAAAATATTCTTTATGGTTAATTAGCAGATAGATGAACAGCTTAATGCATAAGCAGTCGAGGATGTATGCAAATGAAATGTGAAACTGTGACATCCTGGAAGGACAATATTGCTGACCATCCTGCCTGGGAATGCATCTTAAGTCGTAAACTCAGAAAAGGTGAAGAGATTGTTTCAGGCAGAAAAAAAGAATGTTAGAAAATGGTTGGTCTTGCATCATTTGATTCAGTCACGTCATTGCAGTAAAAATATCAAAGAGGAAGCGAAAAATTTGTCACTTTTTTGTGCCAAGCTGGAGTTTTAGCATTGAGGAAAAACATTTTGAATCAGAATTTGTATTTTTGTTTTCAAGTTAAACATGATTCTGTTTTTTTTTTTTTTAACCAAGGCTTGCAATGAGTTTACAACCCATGTGGTGAACCTGCTGCGAGAACAAAGTCGTACAAGACCCATACAGCCAAAGGAGATTGAGAGGATGGTCGGAATCATCAGAAAGAAGTTTTCAGCCATTGAAATGCAGCTCAAACAGAGCACCTGCGAGGCGGTCATGATCCTGAGGTCTCGTTTTTTGGATGCTAGGTATGGCTTTTTGTAAGGAGCTGTTTGCCCGTGAGGCCAGAAGATAGCTGAGTCGGTGTGTCTGTGTGGTTATCAGAGGGGGGAGGCTAGACTTGGCCCGAGACTCTGTCATGCCTCCCCATTAATGTTGTTAGTAACTGCTTGTTGTGGTTATCAGAGGGGGGAGGCTAGACTTGGCCCGAGACTCTGTCGTGCCTCCCCATTAATGTTATTAGTAACTGCTTGTTGTGGTTATCAGAGGGGGGAGGCTAGACTTGGCCCGAGACTCTGTCATGCCTCCCCATTAATGTTGTTAGTAACTGCTTGTTGTGGTTATCATGGCGGCGAAGTCTGCCGGAAGGCTTGCTTTCAGGGTCTCTTCTAAGTCTCCAGGGGAAAACCTCCGTAACCTGGCAATAATTTGATGTGATGGCTGTGTTTGAACATTGCTGTAGCGTTGGGCATCTAAGAGTGTCATTCATACAGTTTCAAGGAGTTAAAGTGATATTGAACCCTTTCATGTCCCAAGTCAAGGATTTCTTAAACAAACCAGTTTTGGGCTATTTTGAGTATTTTAAACAAAGATTTGTTTTACGGAGAGATATTCTTATCAAAATAAATTGTATTAACAGTTATTCATTAAAAAAAAATTTCCTCTTTCATTTAGTTATCAATTTGTTTACCTGGTTGTGACCTATTATATAATGATGAGAATAAAAAAAATGTTCTAGAAAGACAAAACAAAAATAATGAAAATTCCCCTTAATCAAAATGGAAAAATACGCATAGAAGGGACAGATATTGAAGAAGTCAATCACTTTGCATACCTTGGCAGCTACATAGACCAGGATGGTGACACCAGAAAGGAAGTTAGAATCAGAATTGCAAAAGCAGCATCGATCTTCAAGAATCTTAAGAACATATGGAATTCAAAAGATATAAGCACAAAAACCAAGTTAAGACTATTCAATTCAAATGTAATATCCACCCTCATTTATGCATGCGAAAGCTGGAAAACAACTAAAGAAATAGACAAGAAGTTAGACTCTTTTGAAAACAAATGCCTAAGGAAAATACTCGGCATCAAGTGGAATGAATTCAAGAACAATGCAGAGATAAGACAGATGACTGAACAACAACCAGTCTCATGGGTGATCAAGAAAAGGAGTCATATTGCTTTATTTACCTTGGATTGCTTTTATTAGACCAAGCAGAAATCGTGGTGAAAAAAAAAAAAGGCTTTCTAGTGATTCCAAATAAATAATATTATTTACATTCGGAGACCAGTGACTTGATGCTAGCATAAATACGACAGAGAGGATGGGCTGGCCTGTTATCTGGATTGATATTTTATAATAAATGTTACATTGGAATAACATACTCGAGCAGTTTATCTGGGAATGTTATTTTAAATCCTGTTACATGTAGCAAAAACAAAGTGATGAAATAGAGAATATACTTATCCCGTATGGAACATCAGCATACATGTACTCAGCACAGTGTAAAGTGCTCTCTTTTGCATGCAAGACCGACAGTTTATTGTGCAGCAGATGTCCACATCTTTATATGATTGTAAGAGGGAGGCTGGCAGAATTTGGAGCTCCTCCCACTACAGCAGCATTATTGAACATTGAATTCCTGATTCGGAAAAGAAAATGACCAATTAATTTTTATATAGCTATGTTATCCAGGTATTTCATGTTACAGATCTTGTAGAGCTGAGATTTCACTAAACCAGGATTTCTGGAAAAGGAGAAAATTTTTTTTTTTTAATACTGTCTTTGTCTGAATTTTTGCACTAAGAGAGTTAAAGTTTGTTTTAACAGAGAGTTAAATATAGGTTTAGAAAAATGTATAGCACCACAGCTTGAACATGGGATGAAAGGTAACTTACAAAAAGAGTTAATTGGTAAGCTGTGTGCGTAATGTAACAACAGAACAGTCTAATACAGTGGGGCCACTCCTATGCCTCCCTGGCCACAGACTTAGCACCCTCGAAAATATTTCACTTGCTTGGTTCTAATGGGCCTCTCCCTTGGGGCCTTTTTTTTGTTTTGCTGTTCCTCCTTTCCCCCCATCCCACACAGGAGCTGACTGGTTTAATACATGCACAGTAGTTTTAGAACTCTGGGAAAAAAATAATGAAAGCTTAACATATGCAGAAAAATTGAAATCAATATAACAGCTTTATTGGCCGTTCACACTTTTGGCCTCTGTATAATTGTTAGCCCATTTGAGGGCTTGGAAGTGTGCATTTGGACTTTAGTGTTATGCTTACAAGTGGATACATTTTTTTTTTTTATTTAATTGAAATACTGTGGACATTTGCTTATCGTGGTTTCATACTTTTGTTTGAAAGATGGCATTGAAAAAAAAAAAGAAAGAAAAGGCTTTATTGCATGTGAGATTAGAAAGAAGACGTTTAAAGACTTGATTTGGCTTGAGTTGTTTAAGGTAAGTGTTTAATGCTCAGAAGACACAGACGAGCATGATAGAATGAGTAGCTCCAGCAGGCACTTGTGTTTGTTGAAGTTCATGAATGCTGTGCTGTAAGTTTGCATGGCTCTGTTTACTTGTTTTCCAGTATTTTTACTTCTAAGGAAAAGAAAAAGAAAAAGGAGCACAATGTTCTCATATTAGTTTAAAGATTTGAAAAATAAATTGGCAACCCTGCTTTTCTGACTTTTTCTGGTTAGACGAAAAAGGCGGAATTTCACCAAGAATGCAACAGAGATACTGACCGAGTATTTTTACTCGCACCTGAGTAACCCTTACCCTAGCGAGGAGGTGAAGGAGGAGCTAGCCAGGAAGTGTGGGATATCTGTGTCACAGGTTAGTCTCTTTCATCCCTACCCATCTTCCTTCGTAGCCAGGCTTTCTCGGGGAAATTCATTGGAAAAAGAAAATGCTGGATTGATTGTGATTGGTAGCTGCATCACAGTCTTTTTTCCCCCCCTTCTCTTTGCATATTTCTTTTTTCAATATGAAAGGTTCCTGTGGCCGAGATGACAGATCAGCGAAGAATGTAAGTACCCTTGTTTTGCTGTGAAACTTGATTTCCCTCTGCCTGCACAGCTTGCGAATTTTTGTTCTTCCTTTTTTTCTCTTCTCTCTGATGCCGATGTAGACGCAAGAGGAGGAATTTCAGCAAACAGGCGTCTGAGATTCTGAACGAGTATTTTTACTCGCATCTATCTAACCCTTATCCTAGCGAAGAAGCTAAAGAAGAATTGGCACGGAAATGTGGCATCAACGTCTCTCAGGTTAGTTTGAAGTTGTCTCCACCTTCATACATCTCCCAACCAATCATATCCACTCTTAAAAACTCCTTAAACGGCCAGTTTGTTTTTTTTTTGGTGTTTTTTTTTTTTTTAATGGACTGCAAATGGACATCATCTTTGCATCTCAGGTTAGTCAGAATTTGTCTCCACCCCTTATGCATCTACCAGCCAATCATATCCAGTTATATCAACTTACAGTTTTATTGGCTAGTTCATTTTGGTTTTAATTAGCTAAAACATGACATCATCTGCCTGAAGTTATTGCAACTGTTTTGCAGCTGCCAATCAATTCAGAACAGTCCATTTGTCACTTCCATGTAAAGCTTAGATTCATACTAAAATCAAGTTTTGGTTTGTACCACATTTTTCATATATAGCCTTGATAACCTGAAAACCAAACACAACTCTCAGAGAACTTACAGGACAACAAAAATAGTTTAAATTTAAGGAAAAGACCATCAGAATTCTTTGGGCATCAATTGAGAAGACAGAAGTTAGAGAATTTGACAATAACTGGAAAACTCTAAGGCAAAAGAATTAGAATGGAGCTGTAAGAAGAAAAAAATGCCTGATCTGTATGGTGGTAAAGTTGCACAGGATAGGGAACACAACCAGATGGATTGGAAATATGCAGGGGCACACAAAGTGAATCAGTAACATTGCCTGTACCTGTCTGCACAGTACATAAAGAATGAAATATCTTACAGCTTTTGTTTGTTTGTTTTGTTGTTTTTTTTTTTGTCTGAATCATTTGATGTCTTGATTAGCTGATCAAAGTTTGTTTTTTTTTTTATGTATCATACTATCATCTGGACTCGTCATGTGCAGTTTCTAGGTTTTCTAGACCTTCAGGATTTATCCTTAAGGTCACACCCTTTTATCATTTACTAATGTGGTCCAGAGTTCTGACACTCTGGCCTCGATGCACAAGAGTCACATGATGAATGGACTGCATTGGCTCGTTTGAATTCCTGGAGCATATCCAAAGCAGCAGGCATCTAGTTGTAGGCCCGATCAACGCGGAGAACATATCGATCCATAACCCAAGGCAGCCAGGCTAAGCAGATTAAGAGAGAGCTTTATTTCATGAGTGTCTCAGGAAGGCATGATGACAAGTTTTGGCCATCTTTTGGTTTTCATTTTCCTTTATTTTTGCTGGCACAAGTAAGTGCCAGCATTCTCCCTCCTCTGGCATAATCATCTTCGTTCTTTAGCGTGTGTTCATAACTTGTACATTTTGTTGCCAGTAAAGTCTGGTCATTTGCTACAAAGTAGCATGATCATGTATTTCACGTATAACTGTCTGGCAGCATCAATTTTAGGATGGGTTGTCAGTATCAGTTTTAAACAAGTTTGAACAGAAGTATTGAAAATGTCAGAGATTGAAACAAGTTTGAACAGAGAAGTATTGAAAATGTCAGAGATTGAAACAAAGTTTGAACAGAGGAGTACTGAAAATGTCAAAGTGTGAAACTTCAGCAAACAAGTATCAGAAAGACCTGAACAAAGAAGAATTAATTTAGAAAAAAAAAATGTAGAATCTGACAGTTTTAGTATTGTGGACAAATTTAATTTTTTTTTTTTTTAAATGGCTAAACAGTGAGTCAAAAATAATCTTTGAAGTTGATGATGGCAGTGCAGGTTGATAGAGAAGATCAAGAGATGGTCAAGAGACACTTCATCCAGATGTAAAATAGACAGAACAACCTGGCGATCCAGTGCAGGGGTCTTTTCTGCTTAAAACTGGGACAGGATAATGATGTGTGAGATTTAATTCTTCCAAAATAGCATGATCCATTTCCAGCAAGGCCAGATGGAAGATGCTTTTGGATGGAGTTGGTGTATAGAAGTGTTCTGTTTAAGGCCCACGGCAGTAGAGGATTAGAAGTTCTGGAGTCAGAAGCAATTTTCCCTGAAGCCAGAGTTGAGTCAGTAAAAATGTACCATTTATGGAGAAATTAGAGTCAGGAGTTGGACATTAGAAAAACAGAGAAGATGGTGTCAGAGTTTTGGCTTCTAAGATCCTTTCGGTGTATGCTTTCAAATAGAATGTTGCAGCCAGCGACTTTAAGAGCACTATGATTTTTTTTTTAGGCATTTTAATGTAACCAATTATAATAGCATCAAGCTGGTAATATGTCTGGCATTATTCTGTGACTAGGTTTCTAACTGGTTTGGCAATAAACGCATCCGCTACAAGAAAAATATTGGCAAGGCCCAAGAGGAGGCCAACTTGTACGCCGCCAAAGCTGCCTCGGCTGCTTCTTCCCAGATGGTGGCTGATCCGTCCATTTGTCACTTCCATGTAAAGCTTAGATTCATACTAAAATCAAGTTTTGGTTTGTACCACATTTTTCATATATAGCCTTGATAACCTGAAAACCAAACACAACTCTCAGAGAACTTACAGGACAACAAAAATAGTTTAAATTTAAGGAAAAGACCATCAGAATTCTTTGGGCATCAATTGAGAAGACAGAAGTTAGAGAATTTGACAATAACTGGAAAACTCTAAGGCAAAAGAATTAGAATGGAGCTGTAAGAAGAAAAAATGCCTGATCTGTATGGTGGTAAAGTTGCACAGGATAGGGAACACAACCAGATGGATTGGAAATATGCAGGGGCACACAAAGTGAATCAGTAACATTGCCTGTACCTGTCTGCACAGTACATAAAGAATGAAATATCTTACAGCTTTTGTTTGTTTGTTTTGTTGTTTTTTTTTTTGTCTGAATCATTTGATGTCTTGATTAGCTGATCAAAGTTTGTTTTTTTTTTATGTATCTTCCTATCTATATCTAGGCTGTGTCATGTCTGTTCTCTTATGTTTCTTCCTATCTATATCTAGGCTGTGTCATGTCTGTTCTCTTATGTTATTCCTATCTATATAGGCTGTGTCCTGTCCGTTCTTTTATGTTATTCCTATCTATATAGGCTGTGTCCTGTGTTCTCTTATGTTATCTTGCTATCTGTATCCAGGCTGTGTCCTGTTGTTCTCTTATGTATCTTCCTATCTATATAGGCTGTGTCCTGTTTGTCTTTTATGTTATTCCTATCTATATCCAGGCTGTGTCCTGTCTGTTCTCTTAGTTATCTTCCTATCTATCCAGGCTGTGTCCTGTCGTTCTCTTATGTTATCTTCCTATCTATCCAGGCTGTGTCCTGTCTGTTCTCTTAGTTATCTTCCTATCTATATCAGGCTGTGTCCTGTCTGTCTCTTATGTTATTCCTATCTATATCAGGCTGTGTCCTGTCTGTTCTTTTATGTTATCTTCCTATCTATATCTAGGCTGTGTCATGTCTGTTCTCTTATGTATCTTCCTATCTATATCTAGCTGTGTCCTGTCTGTTCTCTTAGTTATCTTCCTATCTATATCTAGCTGTGTCCTGTCGTTCTTTTATGTTATCTTCTATCTATATCTATTCTGTGTGTCCTGTCTGTCTCTTATGTTATCTTCCTATCTATATCTAGGCTGTGTCATGTCTGTTCTCTTATGTATCTTCCTATCTATATAGGCTGTGTCCTGTCTGTCTCTTATGTTATCTCCTATCTATATCTAGGCTGTGTCCTGTCTGTCTCTTATGTTATTCCTATCTATATCAGGCTGTGTCCTGTTTGTTCTTATGTTATCTTGCTATCTGTATCCAGGCTGTGTCCTGTTTGTTCTCTTATGTTATTCCTATCTATATCAGGCTGTGTCCTGTTTGTTCTTATGTTATCTTGCTATCTGTATCCAGGCTGTGTCCTGTCGTTCTCTTATGTTATCTTCCTATCTATATCAGGCTGTGTCCTGTCCGTTCTTTTATGTTATTCCTATCTATATAGGCTGTGTCCTGTCTGTTTTTATGTTATCTTCCTATCTATATAGGCTGTGTCCTGTTTGTTCTTTTATGTTATTCCTATCTATATCTATTCTGTGTGTCCTGTCTGTTCTTTTATGTTATTCCTATCTATATCTAGGCTGTGTCATGTCTGTTCTCTTAGTTATCTTCCTATCTATATCTAGGCTGTGTCATGTCTGTTCTCTTAGTTATCTTCCTATCTATATCCAGCTGTGTCCTGTCTGTTCTCTTAGTTATCTTCCTATCTATCCAGGCTGTGTCCTGTCTGTTCTCTTATGTTATCTTGCTATCTGTATCCAGGCTGTGTCCTGTCTGTTTTTATGTTATCTTCCTATCTATATAGGCTGTGTCCTGTCCGTTCTTTTATGTTATCTTCCTATCTATCCAGGCTGTGTCCTGTTGTTCTTATGTTATCTTGCTATCTGTATCCAGGCTGTGTCCTGTTGTTCTTTTATGTTATCTTCTATCTATATCTAGGCTGTGTCATGTCTGTTCTCTTAGTTATCTTCCTATCTATATCTATTCTGTGTGTCCTGTCTGTTCTTATGTTATCTTCCTATCTATATCCAGGCTGTGTCCTGTCTGTTTTTATGTTATCTTTCTATCTATATCTAGGCTGTGTCATGTCTGTTCTCTTAGTTATCTTCCTATCTATATAGGCTGTGTCCTGTCTGTTTTTATGTTATCTTCTATCTATATCTATTCTGTGTGTCCTGTCTGTTCTTATGTTATCTTGCTATCTGTATCCAGGCTGTGTCCTGTCTGTTCTCTATGTTATCTTCCTATCTATATAGGCTGTGTCCTGTCTGTTTTTATGTTATCTTCCTATCTATATCTAGCTGTGTCCTGTCTGTTCTTATGTTATCTCCTATCTATATCTATTCTGTGTGTCCTGTCTGTTCTTATGTTATCTTCCTATCTATATAGGCTGTGTCCTGTCCGTTCTTTTATGTTATCTTCCTATCTATATAGGCTGTGTCCTGTTGTTCTTATGTTATCTTGCTATCTGTATCCAGGCTGTGTCCTGTCTGTTCTTATGTTATCTTCCTATCTATATAGGCTGTGTCCTGTCCGTTCTCTTATGTTTCTTCCTATCTATCCAGGCTGTGTCCTGTTGTTCTTTTATGTTATCTTCCTATCTATATAGGCTGTGTCCTGTTGTTCTTATGTTATCTTGCTATCTGTATCCAGGCTGTGTCCTGTTTGTTCTTTTATGTTATTCCTATCTATATCTAGGCTGTGTCATGTCTGTTCTCTTATGTTATCTCCTATCTATATCAGGCTGTGTCCTGTCTGTTCTCTTAGTTATCTTCCTATCTATATAGGCTGTGTCCTGTTGTTCTCTTATGTTTCTTCCTATCTATCCAGGCTGTGTCCTGTCTGTTCTCTTATGTTATCTTGCTATCTGTATCCAGGCTGTGTCCTGTTTGTTCTTTTATGTTATCTTCCTATCTATATCCAGGCTGTGTCCTGTTTGTTCTCTTATGTTATCTTCCTATCTATATCCAGGCTGTGTCCTGTTTGTTCTTTTATGTTATCTTTCTATCTATATCTAGGCTGTGTCCTGTTTGTTCTTTTATGTTATCTTCCTATCTATATCCAGGCTGTGTCCTGTCTGTTCTCTTATGTTATCTTCCTATCTATATCTAGGCTGTGTCCTGTCTGTTCTCTTATGTTATCTTCCTATCTATATCCAGGCTGTGTCCTGTCTGTTCTCTTATGTTATCTTCCTATCTATATCTAGGCTGTGTCCTGTCTGTTCTCTTATGTTATCTTCCTATCTATATCTAGGCTGTGTCCTGTCTGTTCTCTTATGTTATCTTCCTATCTATATCTAGGCTGTGTCCTGTCTGTTCTCTTATGTTATCTTCCTATCTATATCTAGGCTGTGTCCTGTCTGTTCTCTTATGTTATCTTCCTATCTATATCTAGGCTGTGTCCTGTCTGTTCTCTTATGTTATCTTCCTATCTATATCCAGGCTGTGTCCTGTTTGTTCTTTTATGTTATCTTCCTATCTATATCCAGGCTGTGTCCTGTCTGTTCTCTTATGTTATCTTCCTATCTATATCTAGGCTGTGTCCTGTTTGTTCTTTTATGTTATCTTCCTATCTATATCTAGGCTGTGTCCCGTCTGTTCTCTTATGTTATCTTCCTATCTATATCCAGGCTGTGTCCTGTCTGTTCTTATGTTATCTTCCTATCTATATCCAGGCTGTGTCCTGTTTGTTCTTTTATGTTATCTTCCTATCTATATCTAGGCTGTGTCCTGTTTGTTCTTTTATGTTATCTTCCTATCTATATCCAGGCTGTGTCCTGTCTGTTCTCTTATGTTATCTTCCTATCTATATCTAGGCTGTGTCCTGTTTGTTCTTTTATGTTATCTTCCTATCTATATCCAGGCTGTGTCCTGTTTGTTCTTTTATGTTATCTTCCTATCTATATCCAGGCTGTGTCCTGTTTGTTCTCTTATGTTATCTCCCCATCTATATCTCTGTCTACCTCTCACTTTTTTTTTTCTTCCTCTTTTCCTTCTGGCATGGTCTTCAAAATGTTGTTGTGTCTTTTGACATGGCCAGAGTATTTTGTTTTCTTGATTCTTATTTCTGTGAGAAGTTCACATTGCACTTGGAGCTGTTCTAAAACTTGAGAATTTGTTCTTTTTATTCTCCGTATTATATGACCTGGTTTTCTGTAGAACCACATTTCTGTTGCATTAATCTTTTTCTCCAGCTTTTTTGCTTAGAGTCCAGGTTTCTGCTCCATGCAGTAAAACAGAGAAGATGCAGCTTTTTACAAATCTCGGTTTTATTTTTAAGGGCAGATTCTTGGACATCAGCACTGTTTTCTTACTATATGTTTGGCCATTTCTATTTTCTTTATCTCCATCTCACATCTCCCATCCTCAGTGTATGCCGTAGGTAGCAGTGGTTTGTCACTTGTTCCAGTCTCTCTTTGTTGCAGTTATATCCATCCGTGGGTTCTGGTCTTTCCTGCTGAAGACCATTACCTTTGTCTTCTTGATATTGATCTCAAGCCCCCCATTCTTGTGTTGCTTATCTTATCTATTAATTTCTATAGGCTCTGTGGATTTTCTGCTAAAAGGACTGCATCATCTGCATACCTTAGATTGTTGACATTTCTTCCCTTCTTCTGTTCAGTCCTATACTGATTATAAAAAAGTTTTTCTAGGGAGATGGAAGCCTTTGATGAACACCAGTCCGAGGCACATCTTGTTGGCAGAGATGCAGATGAAGCCACTGACAGCAGTTATTGAGGAAAGACGCTGGCGATGGCTGGGACATGTGCTCTGAATGACTGATAACTCACTACCAAAAACAGCACTAAGATGGACACCACAGGGGAACAGAAGTAAGGGTAGACCAAAAGAGACATGTAGAAGAACAACAGAGAGGATGTTGAGCAATAGAGGGCTCACCTGGGCAAGAGCAGAAAAAAAGGCATTTGTGGAAAACCCTTGCGGAAGCCCCATGTGCCCTGGGCACTTAAGGTTCAGAGAGAGAGAGAGTCCGAGGCACATTTTCTGCAGCATAGATTTTGTCACGGCACGCTCTCACAGTCACATTCTTGCCTCACATTTCCATTTCTTTTAATATTAAATTAGGAATTTGTAATCACCCAGAGAAATAATCTGGAACTAGTACCAGAGATTATGCAGGAAAGGCTAGTGATACAAATAGATGTCAGAAATGTAACGAAAAAAAAAGATATAAGTGAAACCTTTCTTGGGGATTTGCATGTGAGCTTAGTGTACACTTATTTTTATAGCTAAGTGTTTACAGAGAACAAAAAAGGCCTCAGTTTTGTTTAAATGAGTATATTTTTCCAAGAATGATAATTTCCCTTCAATAACTTCAGGATGATTAAAAAATTGATTAATTTGTGAGATATGCTTTGTTTACAGGTTCCAGTAATTATAGTCTGCCCTCTTCGCAGTCACAGATGGGCGGACAGGGAGGCATGTACATGAATCTTAATGGTGGAGAGCTATCCAGGCTGTGTCCTGTCTGTTCTTATGTTATCTTCCTATCTATATCTAGGCTGTGTCCTGTTTGTTCTTTTATGTTATCTTCCTATCTATATCCAGGCTGTGTCCTGTTGTTCTCTTATGTTATCTTCCTATCTATATCCAGGCTGTGTCCTGTCTGTTCTCTTATGTTATCTTCCTATCTATATCAGGCTGTGTCCTGTTTGTTCTTTTATGTTATCTTCCTATCTATATCTAGGCTGTGTCCCGTCTGTTCTCTTATGTTATCTTCCTATCTATATCCAGGCTGTGTCCTGTCTGTTCTCTTATGTTATCTTCCTATCTATATCCAGGCTGTGTCCTGTTTGTTCTTTTATGTTATCTTCCTATCTATATCTAGGCTGTGTCCTGTTTGTTCTTTTATGTTATCTTCCTATCTATATCCAGGCTGTGTCCTGTCTGTTCTCTTATGTTATCTTCCTATCTATATCTAGGCTGTGTCCTGTTTGTTCTTTTATGTTATCTTCCTATCTATATCCAGGCTGTGTCCTGTTTGTTCTTTTATGTTATCTTCCTATCTATATCCAGGCTGTGTCCTGTTTGTTCTCTTATGTTATCTCCCCATCTATATCTCTGTCTACCTCTCACTTTTTTTTTTCTTCCTCTTTTCCTTCTGGCATGGTCTTCAAAATGTTGTTGTGTCTTTTGACATGGCCAGAGTATTTTGTTTTCTTGATTCTTATTTCTGTGAGAAGTTCACATTGCACTTGGAGCTGTTCTAAAACTTGAGAATTTGTTCTTTTTATTCTCCGTATTATATGACCTGGTTTTCTGTAGAACCACATTTCTGTTGCATTTAATCTTTTTCTCCAGCTTTTTTGCTTAGAGTCCAGGTTTCTGCTCCATGCAGTAAAACAGAGAAGATGCAGCTTTTTACAAATCTCGGTTTTATTTTTAAGGGCAGATTCTTGGACATCAGCACTGTTTTCTTACTATATGTTTGGCCATTTCTATTTTCTTTATCTCCATCTCACATCTCCCATCCTCAGTGTATGCCGTAGGTAGCAGTGGTTTGTCACTTGTTCCAGTCTCTCTTTGTTGCAGTTATATCCATCCGTGGGTTCTGGTCTTTCCTGCTGAAGACCATTACCTTTGTCTTCTTGATATTGATCTCAAGCCCCCCATTCTTGTGTTGCTTATCTTATCTATTAATTTCTATAGGCTCTGTGGATTTTCTGCTAAAAGGACTGCATCATCTGCATACCTTAGATTGTTGACATTTCTTCCCTTCTTCTGTTCAGTCCTATACTGATTATAAAAAAGCTTTTCTAGGGAGATGGAAGCCTTTGATGAACACCAGTCCGAGGCACATCTTGTTGGCAGAGATGCAGATGAAGCCACTGACAGCAGTTATTGAGGAAAGACGCTGGCGATGGCTGGGACATGTGCTCTGAATGACTGATAACTCACTACCAAAAACAGCACTAAGATGGACACCACAGGGGAACAGAAGTAAGGGTAGACCAAAAGAGACATGTAGAAGAACAACAGAGAGGATGTTGAGCAATAGAGGGCTCACCTGGGCAAGAGCAGAAAAAAAGGCATTTGTGGAAAACCCTTGCGGAAGCCCCATGTGCCCTGGGCACTTAAGGTTCAGAGAGAGAGAGAGTCCGAGGCACATTTTCTGCAGCATAGATTTTGTCACGGCACGCTCTCACAGTCACATTCTTGCCTCACATTTCCATTTCTTTTAATATTAAATTAGGAATTTGTAATCACCCAGAGAAATAATCTGGAACTAGTACCAGAGATTATGCAGGAAAGGCTAGTGATACAAATAGATGTCAGAAATGTAACGAAAAAAAAAGATATAAGTGAAACCTTTCTTGGGGATTTGCATGTGAGCTTAGTGTACACTTATTTTTATAGCTAAGTGTTTACAGAGAACAAAAAAGGCCTCAGTTTTGTTTAAATGAGTATATTTTTCCAAGAATGATTAATTTCCCTTCAATAACTTCAGGATGATTAAAAAATTGATTAATTTGTGAGATATGCTTTGTTTACAGGTTCCAGTAATTATAGTCTGCCCTCTTCGCAGTCACAGATGGGCGGACAGGGAGGCATGTACATGAATCTTAATGGTGGAGAGAGCTATCCAGGTGGAGAGAACTCCGTAGGTGTTTGTAATTTTGTGTAGGATTTTCTGGCTTGTTTTTGTTGGAAGTAGTTGCTGTTTTTTTTTTTTTCAGGTGTGTGTGTGTGCAGCCCACCTCTTGTATTTATTCATCCTTGCTGCTTCAGTGAGCTTAACCCTGGAGTTTAGTTTTATAGCATTGAGCTAAATGCTAGGGCAGTGGGATGATGCATGTTAGCCATTGTTCAGTGCTTCTTTTGAGTTATTTGATCCTTGTACAAACCGAGGCAGTTGTTAGTCCTAGCAAGATTTAGGAGATCTTAAGCTGAAGCCAGTTTTATAATCAGCATCAGTAAAATGAATCAGATTGTGATCTTTGCTCATAAAGAGTTTGTTGATAAAAATGAGTTGGATTGTGACTTTCACTTTTGAAAGAGTTAACTCTTAATGATGTGATTTTTCAAGGGCAGATTTTTCAGGTTTAGAAAACATGTAGAGTTAACCCTTTTGGAACTAGGTCTTCCAGATACAGTGACTCAGATGTGAAGAGAAAACTCTTACTTTCTCCATACCCCTGGCCTCTTTCCTCCTCCCCCCCCCCCCCCCCAACAAAAAAAATTGTTTTAAAATGTAGGTATGTGAGCATTTTCTTTCCATTTGGTGTCTGTAAGTCTGAGTGCAATTATATATATATATGAAGAAAACTTAAATATTTTGGACACATTAAACGTCATGATAATCTAGAGAAGACCATCTTGGAAGGGTACATAATGGGAAAAAGAAAGAGAGGAGGACCAAGGCGAAGATGGCTGCAAGACATGGTTGATGATCTGCAAATGGATGCATCAGCAGCAGGGCATCTTGTTCACAACCGAGAGGCCTACAGGAGTGCTGTTAGGGAGGGAGAATTCCACAAGGGACATGCAAATGAATGAATGAATCTATACATGACAGTCAAAGCTGTACACAAAATATTTAGAAGCCTGATGTGTTTAGTTTTATGTTGCCTTCTGAAGTTTATTGTTATCACTATTGTTGTTCCTTTTTTTTTTTTTTTTAAAATAAAATTATGGATTTCTTTTCAGGATTGTTATTAACCCATGACTTCACTTGAAGAGAAAGTAGACTGTGCTCATTATTTGAATACACAATAGTCTTTACATGTAATAGAAGTCCATTGTAGTCAAATCTGGTGATTGTGGAGGTCAAGAGCTTCCAGTCCATCAGTCAAGGAAAAGTGACGACAGAATTGCAATGGGTTCTACACCTTCTTTGGATGGCAGTGACGGACTTCAGCTCTGCTAACAAAGGAACGCAGTTTACTTTTTCTTCAAGTGAAGCTATGGGCTAACAACTCTGAAAATAGTCATTTTGATTTTTTTATTTTTTAAGAAGAGGATAAATAATAATAATAAAATGAGAGAAATCAAAAATAAACCAGAAATATGAAGGCTACAACATGAATTATCTACAGTAAGCAGATGATACAGTACTAATAGTCAAAAATGGAAAGAACCTACGGGAATAGATACAGTAGTGATGGAAATGAGAAGAAAGGACTCGCCCTAAATATCAAGAAAACGGAAACATTGGTCATATCGCTAAAGAAGAGCCCACCAGAAGGCAGCATTATGATACATGGAGCAGCTTTGAGACGTGCATACATTTAAATATCTGGGCACTTGAGTAACATCAGATGGAAAATTCACCTCTGAAATCAAGAGCAGAATATGGCAAGCCAAAACAGGTTTCCAACAAGTGAGAAACATCTTGTGCCATGCATCTCTGTCAAAGAACATCAGATTGAGAGTTCTAAAATGCCACACAGAGCCTGTCTTATTCTGTGGAAGTGCAGATATAACTTAGAGGCAACAGAGATGTGGTTTATTAGAAGAATGTTAAGAGTATCGAGGACAGCCAAGATGACAAACAGGGAATGTCCAAGAAAGCAAATGTAAGAAAGGATCTAATTAAATCCATAAGAAAATGACAGCCATCATTCATTGAACATAGAAGAGGAGGGCTTGAAAACATAACAGGAAAGATAAAGGAAAGAGAGGCAGGGGAAAAACAAAAGAAAAATTCATCGGTAGTCTATAACACAGTGGCACAACAAAAAAAATCACCGATATGATGGGGAAAGATCGAGAATCAGAATCTATGGAGAAACATGACCACCAACGTGTCAGCTGGCATGACATCTGATGATGATTAATAATAATGATAATAATCATCAATTTTTGAAATACAACAAAAAATCTATACACATGAGACTTCTAAATGTTCTTTTGCAGGTTGATTCTATCATATGTTGATCCCAAGTTATAAATATTTAAAATTGCACACAGATTTTTTATAGATTTAAAATGAGAGGAAAATGACCATAAAAGAAAATTTAGAAACCTTAGCGTTTTGGCAAATGATTCATCTTAAGTTTAAAAAAAAATTATTTATTCGTAACAGTTATAACCCATGATAAAATGATGGGAGAAAATGTATTAGTGGGCAGCATAGTTTCTCGATTGCATTTGATCAGTGATTGCTGTTGACCATTAAATCCATCTTTGCATTGTATGTGTTAGAAGTGATAGAGATGATAAAAAAAAGAAAATGTGGTGTGATATCAGATAAAATTATTTTATCTTTTTTGTTTAACTTTTGCTATTAGATTCTATAGATGATTTTTGCGTGAACATCTGTTTTCCCTTAAAGCACCGACAGTTGTGTGTACTTTGCATAGTGGCATGCCTTGCCTTGCTGATAGATATTGCCCAGTTTAAGATATTTTCCTCAACATATGTATGTCAGGTACCCATTTTATGGGTTGACTGGAACATGGCACAAGAGGCCTCTTTACAACTGTACAAGGCCTTTGAGGTTAGAATCAACTGTATCAGGGTTGTGGGACTAGAAACAGCTGTACCAGGGTTGTGGGACTAGGATCAACTGTACCAGGGTTGTGGTACTAGAATCAATTGTACTAGGGCTAGAATTAGTTGTGCCAGGGTTGTGGGACTAGAGTCAACTGTACTAGGGTTGTGGGACTAGAATCAACTGTACCAGGGTTGTGGGACTAGAGTCAACTGTACCAGGGTTGTGGGACTAGAGTCAGCTGTACCAGGGTTGTGGGACTAGAGTCAACTGTACCAGGGTTGTGGGACTAGAGTCAACTGTACCAGGGTTGTGGGACTAGAGTCAACTGTACCAGGGTTGTGGGACTAGAGTCAACTGTACCAGGGTTGTGGGACTAGAGTCAACTGTACTGGGGCTAAGTGAACCTGAGTAAACTGTAGCAGGGCTCTAAGATCAGTCAGCTGTACCTAGGCTGTAATGTCTACAGTCAGTTGCATTAAGGCTATGAGGTCAGAGTCAACTGTAATAGGGTCATGGGGTCAGAGTCAACTGTAATAGGGTCATGGGGTCAGAGTCAACTGTAATAGGGTCATGGGGTCAGAGTCAACTGTAATAGGGTCATGGGGTCAGAGTCAACTGTAATAGGGTCATGGGGTCAGAGTCAACTGTAATAGGGTCATGGGGTCAGAGTCAACTGTAATAGGGTCATGGGGTCAGAGTCAACTGTAATGGGGACAGAGTCATGAAGTTGAAAGTCAGAAGCAGTTTTGGAAGAAGTCTGATCCAGAACAAATGTAGCAGTAACAGAGTCACATGATGGGGAAAACAGAGGAGCTGAAGTTTGGAGAGACAGTGGGCTTAGATTTGGTCAGAGTCTGAAGAAGTCAGTGTCAGACAGCAGAAAAAATAGAGGACTTAGTGTCTGACAGCAGAAAAAATAGAGGACTCATTGTCAGACAGCAGAAAAAATAGAGGACTCAGTCTGAAGAAGTCAGTATCGGACAGCAGAAAAAATAGAGGACTCATTGTCAGACAGCATAAAAAATAGAGGACTCAGTCTGAAGAAGTCAGTGTCAGACAGCAGAAAAAATAAAGGACTTAGTGTCAGACAGCATAACAAATAGAGGAGGCAGCAGGAGTATAGAGGACTCATAGTCTGAAGCAACTTCAAGTGGAGTCAGAGCCAGTCAGAATGTACCATTTGTGAAGGGGTTGACTAAAAAGGTGACTCCATGGTCCTGATCCCTGTTCTCCTTATATCAGTCTTATGATCATTGTTGAATGTCATTTTAGTCTAGTCAGGCAGTGATGTTTATAATGTATGAAGCTGATTTCTTTTACCCTGAAACTACTGCATTTCTAACTGATTATCTTAGAACACGTTTTATCTTTTTTTTTTTTTAATTGTAGCTTCTAAGTGCATATAAGCTTAGTTATGATGTGTTGTTTGTATATGCTTCAGTTAGTAACTAACAAAACTGTATCTGGACCAAATCCATGTGCCTAATTTCATTTATCTTCTCATAGCCTGCTTAGCTTTTCATAAAGTTTAAGTGTGTCAAGAAGTTTTAGTGGAAAATTTTAAATGCTATGAACAGCAGTGTTTTTCATTGCGCTCCATAAAACCGTCATAGTGTCATATAGTTGATATCAGGTAACATGGGGCTAGCATTACATTAAAGTGAGTTATCAGTGGTGATTAGAAGGAATTAGCATTGCATCACAGCAAGTTGTCAGTGGCAGTTATCAGTGGACCAGCATTACATCACAGTGAGTCATCAGTGGCCATTACCATTGGATTACAGGAAAAATGAGTCGCAGAAGAAATTGGAGGGCTCTTGCAGCCAACCTGCTTTTGAGGACATGGCACAGGATGATTGTGGGAATTTGATTATAACAGCACTGCATTGTATCAGATTTCATTAAGTACAAACAGCTGGGCAAGACACCAAGAACCAAAGAGAAAAAAAAACAAAATACCACAGTCTTTGCATATGAAAGACAGTTTGCAGACCTCTGGGAATCATATTCCACTTTCATTACCCTTTATGAACTATAAAAAAGCAAACTGGACAATGTACAGATATCGTACAGGTATCCTGGTGGGACAGTAGCTGTCCATAGAAGGTAAGGATATTAACAGCATAGTGAAGGAATTCAATGCTTGTATCCTTCAGGCTGCCTGTGAAACCATTCTTAGAGGAGCTTGTAGGGACTATACTGGTCTAGTGAGCTGGGAAAACTCCATGATGATGCGGAAACAGCTCAAACGCAAGCAGAAAATAGACCATGCCAAGAACACCACAATAATTACCAAAATGCTAAGGCCAAATTTCGGAGAGCCAAGCTGCAAGCCAGACAGGAAAGTTGGAGAGAGAAAACATAGTCTCTAAACTTTGAAAAGGATGGAAGAAAACTGTGGAAACTAATCAGACAGTTAAATGATGAAAGTACTGGAAGAAGTACAAAGATTACACTAATAGAGGATGGGAAAACTCTTACAGGTAAGCAGGTAGCAGATCACTTTGCTCACATGTTTGCACAAGACTGCAACATTGATATCCATGCAGAAAAAGAGTGTACAGTGCGTATTGACCCACAGAAAGAAGAGGAACAAGTCAGAAAAGTGGAGGTCATGGATGCACCAATCACATGCAGCGAGTTAGACCTAGCAGTCAGTAAACTGAAACCAAGGAAATCACCAGGACCAGATGGGGTGTCCAATGAAATGATCAAGAACCCGGGAATGGCAGCAGTGGGACAGCTGTTGGATATTTTCAGTATGTGCTGGAGCACAGGTAAGTTACCTCAAATCTGGAAGGAAGCAAGCATGGTACCACAGCTAAAGCCAGGGAAAAATAGTGATACTGCCTCCAACTACAGGCCAATCAGTCTCACTAGCTGCCTGTGCAAAACGATGGAACGCATCATTGACCTGAGGCTAAAATGGTACCTAGAAAGTGAAAACCTCATTCCACAACAAGCAGGATTTAGGCAGTACTACAGTACAGAAGATCAAGTGACCTATCTCTCTCAAGAGAATGAGGATGCATTCCAAGAGAAAAACCTTGTACTGGCAGCGTAGATAGACCTGTAGAAAGCCTTTGATAAAGTATGGAAAAAAGGTCTGCTGTGGAAACTAAGAAACTGCAATATGAATGGAAGACTGTACAACTGGATAAAGTCATATTTACACAACAGAAGGGCAAGAGTAGTAATGGATGGACACAAAAGCCAGAAAGTACTGCTGTGACATGGTGTATCACAAGGAGGAGTCCTTTCACCTACGCTATTCCTGGTTTTCATTAATGATCTGGTCAGGGAACTTCCCTATGGAATCAAAGCGGCACTAAATGCAGATGATCTGGTCATGTGGTGTAAAGATGAATACACGACAGTTGCTACACAGAGACTCTAAAGAGCAGCAGGTTGCTACACAGAGACTCTAAAGAGCAGCAGACATCTTGACATCATGGACAAACAAATGGTGTGTAAGTATCAACACAGAGAAATCAAGTACCACTCTGTTCACTCTCTCATCTAAACAGAAAGCAGGTAAGATCATTGTAAATGAAATATCCTTAAGGATGGACAACCAACCCACTTACTTAGGAGTGACTCTTGACTCAAAACTGACCTGGAAGCAACACATCAACAGTGCAGAAGCAAAACCAGAAGAAAACTAGCCATACTAAGAAAGCTGAGTGGAATCACATGGGGAGCTAGTGAAAGAATACTCAAGAATGTATATCAGCAAAGTATTCTACCACATTTAAAATATGGCTCATCTTGGTGCACAGCATCAAACACTACGCTGCATAATCTAGACAGGGTACAAAATCAGTCACTACGGATTATCACAGGTGCCATGAGGTTCACACCAGTAGTAGAAATGCAGAAAATAGTTGGTGTTCAAGCGCTAAAAGAACATAGAGACGCAAAGGTCATGACTTTGGGAGAGAAATTCCTCAACTCTGTAGGCCATCCCCTGAAGGAGAGATTCAATAACTTGGCTCTAAGATGGCTTAAAAGAAGCAGCTTCATTCATCAGGCTAAGCGTATGTATAAGCTGATACCTGATCTTCCAACTGTAGTCACTCCATTATCATCTGTACCAGAGCATACACCATGGAAAGAAGCAGATTATACACAAATAACTATTCAGACTGAAGTGAAAGGTGTGCAGAATGGTGAGATGCAGAGCAGTCTTGTAAGATCAACAGCTACACTTAGTGTGCTAGATAACAAATATCCATGTGACACCTGGATGCGTGTGTATACAGATGGATCTGCACACAATGCCATAAAGAATGGAGGGGCAGGAGCATATATTGAATATCCAAACAATACCATTGACAAGATTTCCATACCCACTGGAAAATACTGCAACAACTATGATGCAGAAGTTAGGGCAATTATTGCTGCAGTTGAAAAACTATCAGACTCCAGAATTGATATGTGCCCTGTAGTAAATCTCACAGACACAGGATCAGTACTGGAGGCTCTTCAGTGCAACAAACTACCAGACCTTAAGGATGCCTTGTCAAAAACTGGCTTACAACATGGAGTCACCTTGCAGTGGATTCCCTCTCACTGTGGGATACCATGCAGTGAGAAAGCTGACCATCTGGCCAAAGAAGGCACTGAAATGGAGCAACCAGACATACCAATCACCTATAATCAGATGAAAAGCATGATAAAAAGGAAGCTACAAACACCACCTCATGATGACTATCACATGCTAAACAGAAAGGAACAAGTCACCATTTTCCATCTCCGAACAGGACGAATCCGAAGTCATATGTATACAAAGTTTAAGGTTGGTACTGCTAATCTATGTACATGTGCCCAGGTGCCCCAAACTGTGGAACATATCCTCCAAAACTGCACCAACTACGAGACACTGAGAAATAATTACTGGCTCAGTGAAACCACTAAAGAAGATAAGCTCTATGCTTCCATACATGAATTACAAAAAAAACAGTGAAATTTATCCAAGAGACAGGACTGCAGATATAGACAGACAATGCGAACGAAGAAGAAGAAGATTATCCTTTACCTGTTTTGTTTTGTTTTGTTTTTTTTTGAAGTGTCAAACATCAATATGCAGATGTATCTTTTGAATCTTCAAAAAATGTTTCTTTGTGTGGTTGTTTAGTTTTGTCAGTGATAGCTTCCTGGCTGCTTTACATGCTGCAGATGCTATCAGTTGCATGCTAGTCTAGAGTTCATTTCACATTTTTTTGTCAGATTTTATTTACACAATAGTTGTTTTAATATTTTGTTGTTTTTTTTTTTAGAAATCTGTTTCATAAAGCCAGATTACTGATTTAGAAGATTTGTTTTCAGAGTAGGAAAGTAGTGTGAGAAGTAGCGCTTTTACTTTCTTACATTACAGAGAGGACAACACGGATTTGATTTAGCATATTTAGTTATGACTGCTGTCTTTTAAGTTGATAACGCTGTTCCTGTTTATGATTTTTCAGTGGGGACTTGAAGACTCACAGTGAATACTAAAATAGAAGTGAGAATACATTTCTTTTTCCCCCAGTTTCTTTTGAAAGCATAAGTAATGGAAGTTTTTGTATTTCTCTGCTTTGTGAATACCTTTTTTTTTTTTTTTTGGGTTGCTTGTGACGTTAAATTTTATTCATATATTTTCTTTCTTTAAATTCTGTTTTGTGTTTCACTGTGAATTTAAAAAAAAAAAAAGAAAAGTAAACTGATTTGCTAATGGTATCAGAGTTTTAGAAAAAAAAATTTTGAAAGGTAACAAAGTTTTATAAAGTAGTCAGAAAATTGTTTGTTTGTTTTTTTTTTTCTCTCTTTTGAGGCTTAATGATTTCTTTTGTTTTATTTTTTTTTAAAATGTTTCTCCAGTATAACGAGTGAACATGCAACAGTTTAAATCGTAACATCTCTAAAATGCTTAAGTAATGGTGTTTGAAGAGCGTCTTCTACTTGCGTGCTTTCATTTGTGGCATCTTGTTTCTTTGTTAGCGAAAATGTTTTGTGGAGTAGCGTTAGCTGGCAGCCGGTGGCTTGCTTGGTATGGGGGAAACACGCATGCAGGAAGTCTTACATGCATGAGAATGATTTCAGTTATTTTTTTTTAAATGTCATATTCTTTGATTT
Source organism: Achatina immaculata (assembly GCA_009760885.1). NCBI lineage: Eukaryota > Metazoa > Mollusca > Gastropoda > Stylommatophora > Achatinidae > Lissachatina > Lissachatina immaculata. Next base: position 4,049,452 of record CM019720.1, read on the forward strand.
TTAGTTTGCAGTGATCCCTAATATTAATGTCACCCAAGAAATAGCATGCTTATATTTTGCATGTGATTGTCATGGACTAGAGTCAGGTCATAGGGCACCATCTGAACTGGCATAAATATGAGTTGTATCCCATGAGTATTACAAGAGGAATGAACTGTCTTGTTGGGAGGACAGCAGCAGCCAGGTCGATGAGGATGAGGTTTTTGGGAGAAGTGGGGTGGCATGAGTATGATGGGTTTAATCTCCTGCCACTGTACCCCGTCAATCAGCCCAGCTAGTAAAAGAAAAAAAAAACAGGTTGTGCAGAACACTGTTGTTGAAGAAAATTGCTTCTGAAGAATAGAGAATTACCTGCCTGTTTGATGAGGAACACTGGATTACACTGCATACATAAGGATGCTAGCAAGTGAAAATAGAGAGTATCACGTGCAGCTTGATTCCATGAATATTGGATTTTGTTTAGGTCCATAGTGCTTGGATGACTGAGTGGTTGGTCTCTCAGTCCGTTAATCCAGTGGTACCAGGTTCAAGTCTCAGCAGTGGGGATTTTTTTCTGGTATCACCACACCAGAAAGGCCCCAGTGTCCGCCCAACCTCTAAAAATGAGTACCAGAGAAATCTGGGAAGGTAAATGCAACCAAACATGATACTACATACATCATACTTTCATGTGCCAAAGATCTTGGACATATGGGCCTAACACCATATCCCCAATGTGCCTTAATGGCATGGAAATGAATTCAATTTCAGGTCCATAATGAATGAGCAGAATAGGAAGATATATAGTTGTATGGCATTAATCTCTGATTAAAGACAGAATGATTTTAAACAGAGTAGAACTCTGCAGTCCAACATTTTATTGTGGAATGTGAAACACTTCAATTATTCTTTGGAGGAGCCTTTTTCCCTGCTAGTTCATCCACCAGGTGGCAGATAAGGTAGAGGTCAGCAGTAGATATTTCGGTAAACGGCGCAGAATCATGTGCCTCTGCTGCCTAGCAAGTTAGTCTCTGTACACAAAACAGCAAAGAAAACCACATACAAACCACTGTTGTACTTCCATCCCCTGATCAAGTCATACTCTAGGAACCCCTTGGGCATATCATTAGAAGACAGGAGAACCGGGTAATCACAGGAAAACTCAGGGTGAAAAATGAGAGGAAGACAGAGAAAAATATCTCATTTGGCTGAAGGGGCTTTGGAATTGATTTGAAACACCAGGGACTGGACAAGATGGACAAGCATGATTGTTATGATGATGGGAGTGCAATGAATGAAAGACCCAAGCAGATATGGAAGAATAAACCATGATGGTGGGAGTGCAATGAATGAAAGACCCAAGCAGATATGGGAGAAAAAAAAGTGAAGAATGAATATGCCATAACAGAGTTATTTCTCATCCCTCATTACATAAATGCACCATATTTATGGTATGATAGTTATTTCTCACTTTCCACTACACACATACACCATATTTATGGTATAATAGTTATTTCTCAGCTCCCACTACACAAATACACCATATTTATGGTATAATAATTATTTCTCACCCCTCACTACACAAATACACCATATTTATGGTATAATAGTTATTTCTGACCTCCCACTACACAATCATAGATTATCATAGATTTTTAAAGGCATTTGATAGCATACACAGAGATTCATTATGGAGATTTTAAATCTATATGGAATACCATCTAAAGTTGTCAACATCATTAAGGACTTATACAATGGATATGTTTGTGCAGTCAAGACAGAAGAAGGGATGAGTGAATGGTTCCAGATTGAAACAGGTGTGAAACAAGGATGTATACTGTCTCCTTTACTTTTTGGGATTACAGTAGACTTCATAATGAAAAAAATACTGCACAGGTAACACAGGTATTGACTGGATACATGGGACCCAACTAGAAGATCTTGATTTTACTGATTACATAACTCTTATCAGTAACAATGTGAATTCCATGCAAGAAAAAACAGATAGCCTGTCTTCAATGGCTAGCAAAATAGGACTTGAAATTAACAAGGACAAAATAAAAATAATGAAAATTCCCCTTAATCAAAATGGAAAAATACACATAGAAGGGACAGATATTGAAGAAGTCAATCAATTTGCATACCTTGGCAGCTACATAGACCAGGATGGTGACACTAGAAAGGAAGTTAGGATCAGATTTGCAAAAGCAGCATCAGTCTTCAAGAATCTTGAGAAAATATGGAATTCAAAAGTTATAAGCACAAAAACCAAGTTAAGACTATTCAATTCAAATGTAATATCCACCCTCATTTATGTATGCGAAAGATGGAAAACAACTAAAGAAATAGAGAAGAAATTAGACTTCTTTGAAAACAAATGCCTAAGGAAAATACTTGGCATCAAGTGGAACGAATTCAAGAACAATGCAGGGATAAGACAGATGACTGAACAACAACCAGTCTCATGGGTGATCAGGAAAAGGAGATGGACATATGTTGGTCACGTGATGAGAAGAAATGATCAGAGAATCCCAAAATAAGCTATCAAGTGGAACACAACAGGCCAAAGAAAAAGAGGCACACCACGTGAAACTCTAAAGAGGACATTATTAAGAGAGGCCAAATTAACAGGCATAAAATCCTTTGATGAGGTTGAAAGACTCACCGAAGACAGGAAAAATTAGCGAACTACTTTGCGAGCCCTATGTGGCGTTTAATGGCACGGGAAGGATATAAGATATAAGACTACACAAATACACCATGTTTATGGTATAATAGTTATTTCTCAGCTCCCACTACACAAATACGCCATGTTTATAGTTTACATCTTCTGCCGACTGCCCCTCTGGTTTATAATGGACCCTTGAAATCTTCCACATAATGAAGTTTGTAGAAATGTTGCTAGTTTTTATCACAGCATTTTAACACAGTTTAAGCCTGTAAAAGCATCTCATTCATCCAGAGTCTTGCAGCCTGTTTCTGTGGGTGGCTGAGAATTCACCTTAGACAACGTGTTTTAAGTAGGATGAATAAAGCCAAGTTTAGTTGTTTTTTTTTAATCCATTTGATATATATAGATATATAATGAAAATAGACATTTATTTTCACTTAATATGTGGCTTCTGTTTGGTTGTTTTTTTTTTTTTTACATGGGATTTGGTCAAACTCATCTACTGTCATTCTTCCTGGAATATTTGCTGCATGTATTCACATATTAGAATTATCCCATTTAGAGCACAAAAGAATGGGTTTGTGTCGCCAGGTTTGTTTTTATTTTAATCTCACATCCTGGCATTTTTATTATGTTTTTTCCCTCCTACTATGGTATTGATAATCCCAAAGAAATGTAGAACGTCGCTGAGATTATCCAGCTGTCCAGGTACTGTTTCATTTAGTAGAAAATAGTTTTGTGCTTTGTTTTTTTTGTCTTAGTTTTAGTTAACAGGTGTAGAATATGGCAAAAAACATTTTTTAAATTGACAAAGACACTTCATACATTATACTTAATAAACATGGTAGAGCGTGTAATAAATTTTCGAGCATTGGAGAACAATTCTTGGAATTGTGGGGAAAGAATTGGAAAATGTTTAAGAGGACCGAGATGATAAAATGTTCCTTGACATAATGTTACATGACTATTTTTATTAACTATGAGCAAATAATGGTCCGGATTTTTTTTTTTTTTTTTTTCATAAGAGTGGACCAGAATTAGAAATTTTGGAAATTTGTGACAGAGTTCAGGGACAAGAAAATAGAAACAGACTGATAAAACACAGAAGGCAGTAGATGATGGATAGAACAGAGAAGATGGGAACACATTGGTAAAATAAAAACAAGAAGATAAATAAACGCAGGCATAAAACGATGAGGAAGGAAGAGTCAGAGCAATAAATGAATAAAACAAGTTGAACAAGATTCAAAGGACGACCTACGGTTAACAGTCAAGAAAATGAGTCACTAAAACAAATTGATATGTTCACATTGTTAAAACAAGGTGGACGCAACGCTGATTAACCAGAGAAGACAAATATAACGGAAGACAAGCCTGTAAAATGACATGGCATGAGGCATGTACAGAGCAAAGGACATAATTAAAAAAAAAAAAAGTAAAGGTAACCCTGTCATGCCTTAGAGGCACATAGGGATATGGTGTTAGTGCCCATATTTTCCTTGACCTGTCAGCACACTAGAGAGTGTTATGGTCAGTATCACGCCTGGCTGCCCTTTCCTTCCCCAACTCCAGAAGAAGTCGGGTACTTATTTCTACAGCTGGGTGACTGGGGTGCCGCCGGCCATTCTAACCCCCGACCTTCGCCATGAGAGACCAGTGCACTAACCACTTTGCCACTCAGACACCCAAAGGACATAATTAATACATAAAAAATGTGTCAGAGGGCAGCTAACAAAGGCACATGATACTGTATGCAGGAAGCTCTCTACTGTAGAGAGCGGAACAACAGCACAACTCCTTCAGATCATCAGAGTAATTCCCCCCCCCCCCCCAGACAAGTGTTTCGGCCCTATTAAACTCCTGACACTCTAAGGGGGGGCTCTCTGGGTCATGACTCCCAGAGGTCTTGTGAGTTGTTGCTTTTTCTGGTAAATGTTCCTCTTTTGTCTGGATATGAGTCTATAAGACATGGTTACTTGGGTTAAAAGTGTGTAGGCCATGCATATCAGCGATAAGTGGCTCTTGTAGATGTCTTTTTCCTAACAATGGAAAAGTAAGTTCATGTTCAAAATTTTACACAGTAAAAACTCTAAAAAACAAAATACCAGTTGTAAATTACATATGTCTAAAAAAAAGAAGAGTGTTGTAGGTTATGTACAATGCCTAAACATATTTTATACAGGAAATATCTAAGCAAATTGCTGGTAATATATATATGCCAAAAATATCAGTTATAAATTAAATACCAGTTATAAATTAAATATCTAAACAATACCAGTTATAAATAATATATAATAAATATCTAAACACCATGTTCTAAATAATATATAGTAAATATCTAAACAATACCAGTTGTAAATAATATAGTAAATATATAAACAGTACGAGTTATAAATGATGCAATAAATAGGATATAAACAAACCTAAATAGTCAAATAAATCTGTGGCAATTTTATAAAATGGACAGGAAGAGAGAAAGTAGAGAGAAAGATCTGTAGAAGAAAGTGGATTGATAAATCTTGCCAGTAGAATGGAAGTGTTGGAATGTTTCAGTGATAGAGCAGTTGTTAAGGTTTGGCCCAGGTAATGAGTATTTTTTTGTTTGTTTGTTCTCATTACAGTAAGAAATTTGTGACTGAAGCTTGCCCAAGGTAACCTACAGCACAGTCACAGATGTCATCAAGAGCCTGTTCACTCGAGCCACACCTGGAAAATATACAGCAATCCTCTCTGTGTGCATGTGGAAGAAAGTTTTACCGTCGTTGGTACGAATAAAAATTGGGGGTGGGGAATTTGTACGTTTTTGTGTTGTTACTGCGAATTAAATGAACATTTGCATGACAGTTGATGTAGAATTATTCTGGGAGTTTGGAAATTTCATGTGCAGAAATGATTAAAACTGATATACATGTGTGTTTTTGCTTGCTTTTTTTTTTTCCGTCTCATGCTTTGTATACATACGTTTATGGCAATGATGTCTGAGGCAGAAATCTTATTTCGCATTTTGACATTTGCCTTTGACGCAGTTTTATAACAGAGGTTTCATTATATGACAATCATTATTTCTTGACACGAGTTGAGACATGAAAAATATAAAAACCATGCTTTCACCTACATTTTTTTAAGCAGCTGAAAAAAAAATGCCAAATAACTTATAGGAAGGCAAGCACAGTGTGAATGACTGAAGGAGCATTGTAATATAAGATGTTTGTTTATAGTGTTGTGAAGTTATTTTTAGAAGATATGTTTGTATATTGTATGTATGTGTGTGCTGTACACAAAAGATGAACTGAAACAGATTTAGGAAAGCAGCTTTTGATGCATGAAGTTGTTGGAACATGAATGTCATTTGTCAGGTGCAAGGATTTCCTCAGTTTCATACTTTTAAATATGTTGTCATATGTTCAGTTGCTGACGCTTTGTCTTAGGAAAATGAAAACATTTGACTTAAAATTGTAATGCACTAATACAGAACAAAACTCCCAAGACCACATGAAAAGTGTATAATAGTCTTGGCTGCCATGTTTTTTACAAGGAAATGACAAAGAGTTAGCTTTTTTGTGGTTGTGTTAAAATTTGAATCTCAAAAAAATTGGAACAAAACTATATAGATGCTGTTATTTTATTTGAATTTGTCTTTATTTTAAGCCAATGCCCCATGAGCCTGAGTTTCCACAGCAGTAGTTGTGTGGGAAATGTAGAGTAGAAACATTTGTTTCAGTTTTGCTGTTAACCCTTTGACTGTCATGGATACATTAAGATGTTTTAACATCATTCTTCTCTGTGTTAGTGATATGGATCAGTGATTCTGAAAGTGGATAGTACTTCCTTGGAAAGAGGGGGGGGAGGGACATAGAGGAAATGAAGAGACAAGTGGCACAGTGAGGGAATAGAGAGAATCAAGAGGCATCAGAACCAGTTGAGTAGTAGGAACTTTTTAGAGAGCACTAGTGTTAGTGGCAACCTGGTTGGCTGAGCGGCTAGGCACTTGGTCTGCTATTCAGGTGGTACCTGGTTCAAGTCCCAACAGCAGAGATTTTTTTTTTTGTCTGTACCACCACACCAAAAAAGCCCACCCAGCATCTAGAAGTGATCACCAGGGAAATCTGGGAAGGTAAATGCTGCGGCCAGGGCGTGATACTGACCACATCACACTTTCATGTGCCGACGGTCTTGGAAGTATGGGCCTAACACCGTATCCCAGTATGCCTTAACGGCATGGAAACAGATTTTTTCTTTGCTTGTTGAAAGAGTGCTAGGAATGCGTCCTGCCAGGCAAGAGGATGGTAGCCTCAAAAACTAGGTTCTGTAACCACTGCTGTATGTGTGCTAGGGCATGGTGCAAGTTCTGAGAGCATCACATTCTTGTTAGTCTCTGTCTGTAAGCAAATTTGTTCCATTGCTGTTAGCTTCAAGCCACTCTTCAGTGCTACAGGAGATCATAGTACATGCATGGTTTGTGGCAGCAAAAGGGTTAAAGTATTGAAATTGAGAAATACTGGACTTTCTGTATCTTGGTTTATTCATTTGTCAGTCAGTAACCTCCACACTGTTGTCACTGAAGGGGGAGTTCAGTAGATTACTTCTCGAGTGTAATCTCACACAGAAATGCGATGAGCAGAGTGTAAATTGCATGTCATGGGATTTTCAGTGGTAGTTACTACTCTTGTAGCAGCTTGAGAGAAGGAGTGTTTGCTCTCTCAAGAGATGATAAAGTTGAATATTTTCATTTCTTCTCCCATCATTTTTATAGCATGTATTTTGTCCTTTTTTTTTTTTTTGCATTCCTCAAAATGTGAAGTTTATTATAGAAACTAAGGCAGATTTGTGGTATAATATTACAAGGCTCTGTTACATGTGTTTTTTTTTTGTTATTTATTAATTTTTTTTTTTTTGATGAATTCATTGAAAGTAACATCAAGTAGAAACTCATTTAGGTCTGGACTTTGTAGGGATATCTGGAAGGTATCGGAATTCATGTAAATAATCAGCGTACTTTTCAGGTCGTCAGTTTTGGCTGTTGTATTCAACGGGAACAGTTTAGAATTTCCTGTTACCTGTGCGTCATGAGCTCAGCAAGGAGGAGAACTTATAGGGCTTTTGCAGGCAGACAATGATTATATAATAGTTGAAGAATGGTGGAAGATGTTCACAAGATAATCAGACTTTGATATGTTGTTGCACACACACACACACCTTCCCCATAAGAGTTGGCAGAATTTTCTTAGCAGCGATTGCCATGGCATCGTATTCATTTGAGAGTGGATTATGGCATCAAGCCTGAAGACCTGGAGTGGACCTAGCTGACAGATGCTGCTGCCATCATGGTGACCATGGTGAGCTCTACTATGTTGGGCTATTACTAAGGGCACCAGTGGTTCCCAAGCTTCCCAGACAGAAGCCCCAGTGCCTCTATCTATACACATGCTTCAGTTGGTACTTATGCTTGGACCAGATAACTTCAGGGCATCTGTGCTCCTGCACAGCATTGTATGGCTGTATTTGTTATCTTCAGAAACAATATGGCAAGATTATTGGTTATTTGTCAGAGCCAGTGTTGCATTGATTGCTTTACATATAATTGGGGAAAATTTATATATCATTTATGTCACAGATGCCTCATGAACATAATTCTGAAGATGTAAATTTGAACAAAATTGGTAATGAATTTGTAGCACTTGCTGTACTTTTGTTTCTTTCTCGATCAGTTGGTTTTTTTTTTTTTTTTGGTTTTTTTTTTTGTTCATATACTGGATATAGCATTATCAGTTTTGTATTGTTATATGTTATTTTAACAATCTGACAGACAGCATTTAATTTCTCCCTTAATGTCACATGACGTGTCCATACAATTTTTTAAAGTCTCCCTATTTTTACAATGACATCATTAAAACATACTTGATTTTAATCTAAACTGGAATTTTTTTTTTTAATTCTCAATCTTGTGTGCAGAAAAAGTTTCGGTACAAAATGCTGAAATTATAATTCTTGAGAATTGTATTTTTAGATCAGCAACTTTTGCCATAACCACAGCTGCAGAGTCGGTACACCACTCATTTGACTAATCTCAGTTTTTATACTTTCCAACACCAACTTTGACTCTGACCGCTTCATAAATGGTATATTTCTGCCAGAATTGCTTCTGAATCAGGCTCCACTCCATCTTGGACTCCTTCAGCAAATGGTGCTTTCCAACAAAATTTGGGTGCTGGTACAGATGCGGGAAGCCAAAAGTAGTAAATGTGATCTTCTTTCTGGAATTCAGTCTCATGTGCTCATCCATCTAGACAGAGAAATGGGTTGCCTGTGTGAATCCCATAATCAGCAGGAGCTCTTCACACAGGCCTCACAATTTTCCCATTCATGCTCTTTTTCCTGGGGACCAGGTTTTGACTTTCTCAGTAAAGAGTGCTTGTTACGATATAGACTTGATTACATTGTTTCTTCTACATAATGGCCAGGAATCATCTATAGCTTTAATAAAGGGTTAATCGGTTTTTAAATGATATGTACCATATTCATATTGACATCATGACAGTTATGTTGGTTCATACTGGTCTTAGTTCTTGTCTTAATCTGCACAGTCGTTCATTTTTATGGTGAAAGTTTTTAAAAACTTCGGTTATCCTTCTTAATTATATTTCATTGTTATCCTTTTTTTTTTAATGTGTCTCTGAAAGGATGGAAAAACAAAAGATGCTAACACATCTTTCTTTCTGCATTTATTTTGTGTCATTTGTATGAATAAACTAAGTGGTTATCAGTGTGAACTGGATGAGTTGGAATTATTTTATGGCTTTTATTAACTTCTGTCTGATATGTAATGTTACTTCTTCTTCGTTCGATTCTACCACCAAGACCGTCCCGTGATCCTCCTGAATTTACTCTTGTGGTCCTCGATAGGCCCCGTGGTCCCCAAAAAGACCAAAAGAAGTTCAGAGTATCGCAGGGCTTGAGCCTGCATTCTTGGTGGGTCTCAGAAGCGGGCATGTGTGACACCGTGGTTTTCGTTGTACCAGTTTAAACTAGAGTTGGACTTTCTCACTGGAAAACCTTGACGTGTTTTGGATATCAGTGTATCCCCGCTGGGTGAGAGGTGGTTGCCCATCCAGCCTAGTGTTGGACTTTCTCACTGGAAAACCTCGACGTGTCTTGGGATACCCATGTATCCCTGCCGGGTGAGAGGTGATTCTGATGGAGTTTGGGGTAGATATTAGTTTGATGGATAGCTTCATGCTGTTGAGGCAATCAGATGCCTTGAGATACAGATCATGGATCTCAAGCACCCTGAACCATTGCAGTGGGGCTGCCTCAAGGATCTCCCTCGTCTCCTGTGCTATTCAATGTATATTCTACTAGCATTGCAGTGTTATTTGGGAATGGCGTGAGGCGAACGCTGACTTAAGCTGATGACATATGAGCATGGGAGGTGTAGAGAGAACTAACCACAAGGGTACAGATCAGATAACAGGCTGGTGTGAGGATAACAATGCTGTGATAAACCCTGAAAAAGCTAGCACCCTGTTGATGTTCATTAAGTAACAGAATTATAAGATCTCAAGTTCTAATTGTGAAGTGTTGGGAACAAGATATTAAGAGGACACATTTCATGCGGTATCTAGGGATCACATTTGGTCAGTCCTTGTCCTTTGCACAAGTGGACTTAACATAATACAAAAGGCCAGGAAAGCATTCAGAGCAGTTAGGTTAATCACTGCACTCTGTTCTTGCTGATATAGGCACGGGTGATGCCACCACTGGAGTATGGTCTAGGCTTACTCACCCTGTCAAATGCACAGCTGAACAGACTAGAATGTGGACAGAATGAGGCAATGAGAGTGGTCTTGGGTTGCGTCAGGGATACTCCGGTGGTGGCCATGCGCTTTCTGCTTGATACGCTGAGTGTGAGCTCAAAACACAAGTATGCTCAAGTAAAGGCATACATCAGGGTTTCTGGCATAAAGGACCATCCTCACCATAAGAAGCTGGGGTTGGTAAAGAGCAGATGCATCAAATGAAGCAGATCCTGAATGGCCGAGACTGAGGATACAATAATGTTAGTGTGCTATCTAGATGAGGTGCCTAAAGGTGGTGATTGATTTAAGGGTACAGGATCGGCTCACAAAGGTTATTTTACAGAGGGGCTGCGATTGTAAAGTGGGCACATCGGGGAGTTGAACTTTGGTTTCAAGATCTCATCCAGCATCACTGTGGGTCTTCTGACTCAGTAATATATATAGATGGCTCAATGATTCAGAACAGCAGAAGTGGTTGGGGTTTTGTTGTCTACCTCAATGGAAGAGTAGTGGCACAAGGTTCAGGAGCCTTTAAAGTCATTACATCAAGCATGCGAATGGAAATTGAGGCTGTGTTGGCGGCTATGGAATGGCTAGTTGCCCATGATGTAGTTCATGCTGTCATTGTGATTTATTCACAGAGTATGCTTCATAAGATTAAGAAAAAATAGCTTCAAAAAGAATGGATTCATCTGTTAAGCCAGTCAACTGGCTTTACTGTCCAGGGCATGCGGGAGTATATGACATTGAAGTGGCAGACAGACTTGCTGGACAGGCTAAAATAAATGGCAGGCTCAGAAAATGAAGAGCGGGAATGGAGGAATAATGTAATTGTGAAGCAATTGCTGAAGCTGGGACAAATTAAGGGTGCTTGTAGGAAATCTGAACTGTGTAAAGAACCAACACTTGATAGGAACTATTAGCGCACATACCCTTTGACAGATGCGGTGGGGCATATGTGGTGATGTCCTGAATGCAATGACACCAGAGTCTGAATTTGAATCTTTGAGGTAGGGATACCAGCACCTGCTGGGTTGATCCACGCGCCTCTCAGTCTGTAAACTTCTATCAAGTGTGAAATCGAATCAGGGATTTTCTGATTGGCAGGCTAGCGCACTAATCAGTACACCACCATGGCACCTCCATAAACTATATCTGACTAAAATAAAACATCTTCGGATATCAACATGGATGCTCGCAGTAAAAGCAACAACCCTCTCACCCTAGGAAACCCAGTTGGCAAAGTTTATTTGCCCATTTCTTCTCACTTCATTTCCTCAGAAGGCAAAATATTTTGGTTTTGTGTCTAAAGTTAGCAGTCTCTGAGATAGCCATTTTGAGGAAACAAGGTGCATGAAGAAAAGAAAAAAAATTGGAACTGTTCAAAACGATAAATTTTCACTCTTGTTTGAATAAATTATTCATGACCTGGCAGGGCAGCTAATGTTAAAATGTCATCTTTTTAAAACTTTCCTCGTTTTCAGGAAGGGGGATGTTTGGGCCGAAATTATTTGGAGTGATTTGGCTAACATCTTTTAATGTCCCCATAGGTTACAGAAAGACACCTTTATTTATCATATGACCTTCGTCTGATTGCCATATGCTGGGCATTCTTGCAGAAGGTGCTCAGCTATCATTGGATGCAACATAAGTACACTGGCCAGCGGGTCCAGTTCTATTGAGGTGATGTCCATCTGTAAAGTCCTGCACTGAAGATCTTATAATCTGTTCTAAGCCCCCCCATTTCATCTTTAGTCTGTTGATCCTGTCCTAGAGTTTGGCCAACAAGGTAGGGGTCAACATCTTCCTTACGGTCATATAGCCTCCTGAGAAGTCCACACTGGGAATTAAGGCCACTGAATGACACTCCCCCAACAGATATGATGTACAAGTATCTACCACAAGCTCTCCCCTCACAAAAGCCCTACAGCTCGCAAGGTAGTTTGCCAATTTTTCCCGTCTTCAGCGAGTCTTTCAACCTCATCAAAGGATTTTATGCCTGTTAATTTATATATATAAATACATATATTTATATATATAAATACATATATTTATATATATAACTATATAGATATAACTACCAGAAGAAAAAACTACAAGAAGAAGATATCTACAATACAGGTTGTCCCAAAAGTCCTCATGCAGTTTTTTCAGTACAGGACAAACACTCTCTTATGCCCTCAACTTGAATCTATCAAATTGTTTTTGTGTCATCGATGGTAATGCTACATTTAGGTGATATTCTTTTCTTTGAGATGACCATCACTTCAGTCTTCTTTTTGTTCAGGCTGAGACCTTTATTTTTACTTTCATGAACCACAACGTCCAGAAGAGCCTGTAGCTCCCTTTCACTTTCAGCACCCAGGACTGCATATCTTAAGTTGTTAAGGTTGTACCCGCCAGCTGATATTCCTGGCATGTTCTCTGTATTTCTCATTATGTTTTCGCTGTACAAGGAGAAGAGGTCAGGAGATAAAACGCATCCTTGTCTCACTCCCAATTTTATGTCTTGGAAAGCTCCTATTTGGTTCTCAACCCTCATTGCTGCTGATTGCTGCCAGTATATGTTTTTGATAAGTTTCAGATCTTTCCCGTCTATGTTGATGTCTTCCAGCATTCTTATAATTTCCGTGTGTCTCACTTTGGGAACAATTATAACAACTGATGGGAAATGTCACAAAGAAATAAAAAGCAGAGGTGCTCACACCAAGTCAGCATTCCAGACAATGAGACACATCTTGTGCAACAGATCCGTATCAATGGAAACAAGATTCTGAGTACTTAAATGTTACATCGAGCCAATTTTGTTTTATGGGTGTGAAGCATGGTCTATGAATAAGAGAGTACAGTGAGAAATGGAGATGTGGTTTTATAAGAAGGATGTTGAAGGTATCATGGATGGCCAAGAAAACCAAAGAAGAAGTCTTAAGAGAGGCTGGAGTTAAAAAGCAAATTATAGCAAAGATCAGAGGCAGACAAGCGAGATTTATAGGACATTTCCTGAGAAGAGGAAAATTGGAACACACTGTAGCAACTGGAAAAATTGAAGGAAGAAGAAACAGAGGAAGATAATGGATGGGCTGTCAATGAGGCTAGGAAGAAAGTCACCAGCGGATCTCATAATCAAGTCTAAAGACGGAACTGTGGAGAGAAATAATCACCTATATCACGCGGCACGGCACTTGAATTGAATTATGCCCTCAACTCCTGATCCCAGCTGAATTAAAAGGTATTTATGAAAAAGGAAAAATGTTCCCTAGACACTTAACAAAAATAAAGTATAAAATATTGGAACAACCGCCAAATGCAATATACGTAATAAAACCAGCACCATAGTCCAGGTTTTTCTCATCACAGACTGCACTATATAGAGAACCATCTAGTGCCAGCCTGGAAAAGATGCCATAATTTTAACTGAATTAAAAAAAAAAGAGATGCCAGACAATCTGTGACCAGCCTGTATTAAAATTCACAGACTTCTGAGATGCTACAGACAACACAGCATATGACTTCTAATATAATACAAAGATTATGATTTATACACACAATAATCAAAAGACTATGAGTAAGATGCTGGTATTTTCATATTTTATTTACCTCTTCAGTGGCTCACTTTCATGTTCTGCCTCCCTTCCCCTCTTTTTGTGCTCTATATATTAAATTCTTCACCACACTTACAAATAGCTGCATGTACTTCAGACAACTGCCTTCACGCTTCTTTCATTTTAAAGCACTGAACACTGTATCATAAGCACACCAGAAAATGGACAGATGACACTGTACATACTTTCTCAATGAGGCTAGGATCAAACAAAGGACTGAGTCTTGCAGATTTGAACTCCTGTTTCCATTAATCTTACAGTTTACTGACAGATCTGGACTCTTGAATCCACTAAAATTACAGTTTATCGACAGATCTGGACTCTTGATTCCACTAAAATTACAGTTTATTGACAGATTTGGACTCTTGATTCCATTAATCTTACAGTTTATTGACAGATCTGGACTCTTGAATCCACTAAAATTACAGTTTATTGACAGCTTTGGACTCTTGATTCCATTAATCTTACAGTTTATTGACAGATCTGGACTCTTGAATCCATTAATCTTACAGTTTATTGACAGATCTGGACTCTTGAATCCACTAAAATTACAGTTTATCGACAGATTTGGACTCCTGTTTCCATTAATCTTACAGTTTATTGACAGATCTGGACTCCTGAATCCACTAAAATTACAGTTTATCGACAGATTTGGACCCTTGATTCCATTAATCTTACAGTTTATTGACAGATCTGGACTCTTGAATCCACTAAAATTACAGTTTATCGACAGATTTGGACCCTTGATTCCATTAATCGTACAGTTTATTGACAGATCTGGACTCTTGAATCCACTAAAATTACAGTTTATCGACAGGTTTGGACTCTTGATTCCATTAATCTTACAGTTTATTGATAGATCTGGACTCTTGAATCCACTAAAATTACAGTTTATCAACAGATTTGGACTCTTGATTCCATTAATCTTACAGTTTATTGATAAATCTGAACTCTTAATTCCATTAATCTTACACTTCACTTAATCAATAAGTGGCTAAAGTTTCTTTAAAAAAAATTATATACATATAAATGGTTCACAACAGTTCTTTCAATCTCCTGAAATCAATAATCAAATTCAAGACAAACTATAGAACTCAAACATTCTGGAACATATGTGGAAGGAATACAAGGCATTTCTCTGTGATGAAATAGTAACGTGGTGACCAGGATCTCATTAAAAAAAGGGCGTTGTATACCAACCTCAACATTATTCTTGGACCTAAACAACTCACTTTTGTTGATCCGAGCAAGCTAAAGTCCTGCCATGACTCAGAGAGGGAAATTTGTGAAGGAGAACTCTTGTGCATTTCCACTTCTTTTTTCTTTTGTAACAACTCAGGGTCAAAGAGTTAAACAGTTCAAGGGCATCGAGAGAATGGACTCTCTGCACATGAACTGAGATCACCAAATATTTCCACACACTTTTTTTTTAAAAAGACTAAATTCTGACAAAATTATGCATTCTTGACAACAGACAAACTCAGTTTATCAGATACAACATCATCAACATATTTCAGCAGAATTCACATTTCACAGTCCACTTTGCTTTTGGAGTATCTCGAGTCACTCTCGAACGTGTTGCTCAAATGACAAATGTTTTCAATTATTCTATTTCAGAATCTCCCTCAATTTTTTTTTTTTTTTGTTGGAATTATCAACGATAAAGTCTCTCTGCACTTACATCCTCCTATTTTCCATTCACGTTATTTAAAATGGAAGTTTTGAAAGATTATTTAAACAATAATGTCCTCTGGTAACCTCTTGGCATCTTCATATACCTAACACTGCTACTCACTAGCACTCTCAGGAGGTGTTACAGCAGTTGCCTCGGGGATGGCATCTGGAGAAAAGAAAAGAAACTGTACAAAGCATTATTGTATGAACCATGGAAGACCATGGGTTCGATCCCGGGACCGGGAAAACAAAGCAACAACTCACAAGACCTCTGGGAGTCATGACCCAGAGGGGCCCGCCCCCCTTAGAGTGTCAGGAGTTTAAAGGGCTGAAACACTTGTCTGAGGGGGGGGGGGGTACTTCCTCTGATGATCTGAAGGAGTTGTGTTGTTCCGCTCTCTACGGTAGAGAGTTTCCTGCATATTTAGGTTTTCCCCAAGTTTTTTTTTTTTAAATTTATCACATGGTGATGTTCTGGTAGATGTTGGTGATCAAGCTTCTCTGTTTCTGTGAGGTCCTTATTATTTTTTTTTAAAATCCAATATGTTGTCTTTTTCTGTGCCTAATAAGATCTCTTTCTCTCCCTCTCCATTTTTTTTCTTCCTGAATTTTCCAATACTTGTCAGGTCTTATATCTGTCCTCTCATGACATATCCAAAGAAGTTTGCCTATGGTTTTAACCAGTCTTCGCCGGTCTGTAAATGATATGATAAACTACTTTTTTTTTTTTCCTTTCTGGAAAAGATCTGCTTTTAATTCCTGTTTCATGTTTGTAACGTTCAAGTCTCACAAATATTCATTTATTTGCATGTCCCTTGCGGAACTTTGCCTCCCTAACAGCACTCCTGTAGGCCTCTCGGGTTGTGAGCAAGATGGCCTGCTACTGATTTACAGATTATCAATGATGTCTTGCAGCCATCTTTGCTTTGGTCTTCCTCTTTTTCTTTTTCCCATTATGTACCCTTCCAAGACGGTCTTCTCTAGATTATCATGACATTTAATGTGTCCAAAATGTTTTCTCTCTTTAATCCTCTTTACTAGCCAGCATATGTTGCAATAGGAAAGATGCATGCCCTTAAAAATCTTATTTTTGTGGTTCTGTCTGTTCCTCTCCACAGATTCTTTAGTTGTTTTGCTTTCTGAAGAGCGATAGATGTCCTCCTTTTAATTTCCCTCATTATATCTCCATTATTAGTTAGTAATGATCCAAGATATTCAAAACTCTCCACTTCTTCCAGTTTTTCCTCACTGATACATATATCAGCTGCCTTGTTTGTTTTGTCAGTTGTCATCAATTTAGCTTTCTTTGCATTAAGATAGAGGTTTTGCTCTTCACTGCTCTTACGGACTGACATTATTAGTCACAAATATATAACCATATTTTCTCCTTATCAAAGTTTATAAACAAAACGCCATGCTACAGATGCCTGAAACTGAGAAACATGCTATGCAACAAACCTCTGTCCATGAACACAAAAAAAAAAAAAGGACTTGCTCATTGTTCCATGGACGCAAAGCATGTACAGCAACCAAGAACACTCAAAATTTACTGGAAGTGGTGGAGATGCAGTTCCTAAGAAGAATGATGAGAATACCATGGACAGTCAAGAAAACAAACGCAGAGGTTCTAAGTGAGACTGGACAAAAGAGAGAAATTACGGCAAAATTCAGAACAATCCAGATTTAGAGGACAAGTCTTGAGAAGAGGCAAACTGCAACACTTAGTGACAATGGGAAAACCAGAAGGACAAAGGGACAGAGGAAGACAAAGAAACAAAATACCTGATGGACTAAAAGACAATGTTCCCCCTAAGGGTCTGCAGTCCTGAGTGCAAACAAATAATGTGTGTGCAAATGTGCATAGTAACGTGTGTGTGTATGTATATATATATATATATATACACACACACACATGTATATACTTGTACACAGCTTGAAGGCCTGTGCATTTAATAACAAGATATACCTGCTGCACTTTTCAGTTACTGGTATTTAGTTAGTTGCAATAATGTTTTCTTTGTTTACTTATTCCATGATTCTGCCACAGTACAACCAAAACTATGCAATAAAAGACCAGCTGAAACATCCGATCCAAAAGTTATTTCTCAACAAGAAAGAAATAATAAAGGAAAAACATGTACCATCATTATATTTTTCTTGATCACAATTCAATTCAATTCAAGTGCCATGCCACGTGGCGTAGGCGATCATTTCTCTCCACAATTCTCTCTGAGAAAGTCTTTAGACTTGATTATGAGATCCGCCGGTGACTTTCTTCACAGCCACACTGACAGCCCATCCAGTAACTACTCTGTCTTCCTCTGTCTCTTCTTCCCTCAATTTTTCCAGCTGCCATAATGTGTTCCAATTTTCCTCTTCTCGGGAAATGTCCTATAAATCTCACTTGTCTGCCTCCGATCTTTGCTGTAATTTGTTTTTTTTAACTCCAGCCTCTCTTAAGACTTCTTCATTGGTCTTCTTAGCCGTCCATGGTACCTTCAACATCCTTCTTATGAACCACATTTCCATGGCTTCCATTTCTCACTGTACTCTCTTATTCATGGACCATGCTTCACATCCATAAAACAAAATTGGCTCGATGTAACATTTAAGTACTCGGAATCTTGTTTCCATTGATATGGATCTGTTGCACAAGATGTTTCTCATTTTCTGGAATGCTGACTTGGCCTGAGCACGTCTGCTTTTTATTTTGTTGTGACATTTCCCATCAGCTGTTATAATTGTTCCCAAGTATGTGAATCTATCAACTTGTTTCAGCTCTGTGCCATCAATGGTAATACTATATTTTGGTGGTATTCTTTTCTTTGAGATGACCATCACTTCAGTCTTCTTTTTGTTCAGGCTGAGACTTTATTTTTACTTTCACGAACCACAATGTCCAGAAGAGCATGTAGCTCCCCTTCACTTTTAGCAATCAGGACTGTGTCGTCTGCATGTCTTAAGTTGTTATGGTTGTACCTGCCAACTGATACTCCTGGCATGTTCTCTATATTTCTCATTACATTTTTGCGGTACAAGGAGAAGAGGTCAAGAGATAAAATACATTCTTGTATCACTCCCAGTTTTATGTCTTGGAATGCTCCTATTTGGTTCTCAACCAATAATTTCTGTGTGTCTCACTTTATCAAATGCTTACAGTAGTCTATGAAGCATAAGTATAGGTCTATCTTTACTTCTATTGATCTCTCCATCAATGTTCTTATTATATATATGGCATTACTTTTACCTTTTCCTTCGACGAAGCTGCACTGTTCTTCAGCGATGTCTGGTTTTATTTTGCTCCTGACTCTTCTCAAAATAATACAAAATAGGATTTTGGTAACATTGCTCATAAGACTAATGGTTCGATGGTCTTCACATTCAAATGCACCTTGTTTCTTTGGTAGGGCAATAAAAATTGATTGCAAAAGGTCTGATGTAACATAGTTACTGTTATAGATGTCATTCAACAATCTGGTAATTATTTCTATGCCAAGCTCTCCTAATGCTTTCAATTCTTCCTTGGTGATTTTATCTGGTCCTGGTGCTTTGTTGTTTTTCATGTGTTTGATGGCTTCTTCTACTTCTGCTTTTAATACATGAGGCCCTTCATTATTATTTCGTATATCTATTTTGCTTCTATTGTCCTCATAGAGTTCTCTAATGTATTCATTCCATCTTGCCATTATTTCATCTCTGTCCATTATTATATGCCCTTCCTTTGACTTCAGGCAACCAGTCTTGTGGTATCTCCTTTTGTTTGTTAACTCGATCACAATTATAGCATGGAGTATCCAATTTCCAGATGTTACTCCATGCTATAATGATCGTAATTATAGCATGGATTAACATCTGGAAACTGAAAAACAAAAGTTGCAGTTTAATTTTTCTTTTTGCGCGGGTCCAAAAATTTTGTGCGCTGTATGATTTTTTTCTGTGTGCGGCCATGCAGGTGCGCAGCTTAGAGGGAACAGTGCTAAAAGAATGGCATAGAGCATGATCCAACATGCATCTTACTAAAAGAATGGCATAGAGCATGATCCAACACGCATCTTACTAAAAGAATGGCATAGAGCATGATCCAACATGCATCTTACTAAAAGAATGGCATAGAGCATGATCCAACACGCATCTTACTAAAAGAATGGCATAGAGCATGATCCAACACGCATCTTACTAAAAGAATGGCATAGAGCATGATCCAACACGCATCTTACTAAAAGAATGGCATAGAGCATGATCCAACACGCATCTTACTAAAAGAATGGCATAGAGCATGATCCAACACGCATCTTACTAAAAGAATGGCATAGAGCATGATCCAACATGCATCTTACTAAAAGAATGGCATAGAGCATGATCCAACATGCATCTTACTAAAAGAGCACATGATAGATGGTTGTGGAAGCCAGTGACAACCAACACCTGATTGGCAATGACCAGGGGGGGAGAGAGAGAGAAAGAGAGAGATGCCTGAAGGAAAAAGGAAGAGAAGCTAGCTGAGATCACCTGGTAAAGAACTACCACAGCTAAAATGCGTGCAGCACAGATGGGGCACTGGACTTCAACAAGTGGAGGGAAAAAAAAAAAACCCCTGTGACACTGTAGTGCAGGTCTACCAAGCAGCATTCAAGGATGATGATGGATGAGTGTGAGAACAATAATAAGGCATTATTTCACAGACAGAAATACAGACAAATAAAAATGTCATGAAACAAAACTGAAAGAGGAAATAATGAAAATCACTTGAATAAGACAACTAACGCTGGGCATTGCACTTGCCATTATCTAATCCACATAAAGAAGAATTACACTAACAATATTTGAATCGTGGAGCCCCTGGACAACTGCTCGGTCCGCTCACCGAGTCCAGGCAGTGCTCTAGAAATATGCTTCTGTCAGGTCATACCGTGACGTGAAAAACAAATCATTTTTTAGGAAAAATAGTCTGAGGCCAGAGAGAAAAAATACGATAACTGCTGATTGGTGGACAAAATGAAATGACGGACAGCAAATGGCTTGATAAGGGGCATTCTTGAGGAAAGATACAGAACTTTATCAAGCTGGATATGAGACTGCTTGCACAAGAGAAAGTGTTGCAGCAAAAGTATCTAAATTTAGGCTCGAACAACTGCGGACAAAGCACTTTCGATGTGAGAGAAATAAAAACCATAACAGAACGACCGACCCAGCAGGAAGAGCAGAGTCTAGGCAGGACAAGACAATCCACAACCAAGTCACGAAACACCGTTCTCTCATGGCTAAGCTACTGCTGCTCCTACTAGACTCCAGGCTTCACTTCTCCTTTTTCTCCTTCTTCTTCTTCTTCTTCGGCATTTGAGTATTGGTTGGTCATGCTATATCTGCAGCCCTGTCACCCTGATGGAGTCCATCATCTTCTTCAGACTCGAGTGGAGGACCATTATCTTCTTTTTTTTTCCTAGTCCTCTCCCTCTGGCCAGATTTGAGTAGGTCCTTTTTCTCATGTCTACAATCGCTTTGTCTTCTAATGCTTTATCAAGGTAAGAGACAATGCAAAATGCAGATACACTGCATCTAATCTTTCCCTGGAGAGAGGTTAAGGGACCACAATGCATACTCTACTGATTCAGTGTTTTCAGAATATCTAAATTCATAGAACGAATTCACTATTTTTTGTGTGTGTGCTGAACCTACTCTGTGTAAATGTTTTCACAATGACTGAATTCACTAATATTTTAAGCTTAACCTGTTCTGGGTAATTTCTTCAGAAAGACTGAATTCGCATAATGAAGTCACTAACACGTTATGCTAAACTTCCAACATGCAAACATTTTTTTTACACGAACTGAATTCATAGAATGAACTCACTAATGTCTGATGTTGAACATATCCTGAATGGATTTGCTAGTATTTTACGATACACAAATATTTTATGTTGAACTTTCTATAAGAAAAACTTTTTAAATTTTTTTTAATAATAGCTGAACTCGTAGAATGATTTCACTAATATCTTATGCTGAGTTTACTCTGAGTGAATGTTTTCATATCTTATGCTGAGTTTACTCTGAGTGAATGTTTTCATATCTTATGCTGAGTTTACTCTGAGTGAATGTTTTCATATCTTAAGCTGAGCTTACTCTGAGTGAATGTTTTCATATCTTAAGCTGAGCTTACTCTGAGTGAATGTTTTCATATCTTAAGCTGAGCTTAATCTGAGTGAATGTTTTCATATCTTATGCTGAGCTTACTCTGAGCGAATGTTTTCATATCTTATGCTGAGCTTACTCTGAGTGAATGTTTTCATATCTTATGCTGAGCTTACTCTGAGTGAATGTTTTCATATCTTATGCTGAGCTTACTCTGAGCGAATGTTTTCATATCTTACGCTGAGCTTACTCTGAGTGAATGTTTTCATATCTTATGCTGAGCTTACTCCGAGCGAATGTTTTCAAATCTTACGCTGAGCTTACTCTGAGTGAATGTTTTCAATGCTGCTTCTGCACACAAAGAAAAAACGTTGAAGGACTCGGTGCACTTCTCGGGGTCAGTGGTTGAGTTGGCCATGCACTTCTCATAAACGTGAAATTGTGTCCCACACACAGTTTTGATGTGAACTATCTCCGGGCTAAATTTAAAAACAAAAAAAAAAAACACAGAGTGAGATATATATATATATATATATGTATGTATATACATACATACATACTACAAAATACATATATAAGGTAATGGTAAAATCCTCATTTCCATGCCATTACGGCATACTGGAGATACAGTGTTAGACCCGTATTTCCAAAACCTTCCGCACATGAAAGTGTTATGTGGTCAGTATCATGCCTGGCCACATTTATCATCCTAAATTTCTGTGACACCCATTTTTAGAGGCCAGCTGGACCCAGGAGCCCTTTTGGTGTGGTGGTACCAGAAAAAACCCTGGGACTTGTACCACCAGATTAGTAGACCAAGTGACAAAGGACATGTATAATCAGAAATTAATCTACAATTAACCCTTCTGATCATAACTAGGATCTGCCAAGATATCCTAAGATCATCTCATTCACCCTGCATTATGAATGAATGAAGACTTTGAGTACGGCACCTTGATCTTCTTCTTCTTCTTCTTCTTCTTTGTTCGCTTCTACCACCAAAAACCGCACTGTGATCCTACTGAATTCACGCCTGTGGTCCTCGTTAGGTCCCATGGTCCCCTGTGTGGTCCCCAAAAAGACCACACGAGATCCACGAGAGGACCACAAGGGGTTCAGAGTATCACAGGGCTTTAGCCTGTATTCTTGGTGGCTCTCGGAAGCGGGATTGCGTGACACCGTGGTTTTCATTGCACCAGTTTAGTCTAGGGTTGGACTTTCTCACCGGAAGACCTCAACGTGTTTAGGATATCAGTGCATCCCCGCTGGGTGAGAAGCGGTAGCCCACCCAGGCCAGAGTTGACCTTGATCATCTGTACCAATTTCGTGAGTAACAGTGGTTAGCTCCCATGTCTAATGTGACAATCAGGCACAAAATGTACGTGGCCAGACTTCCATGACTTCTTTTTATATCTGGTGACTTAAGTGGCCTATGAGTCTATGCCTACCATGTAGGCTGTTATACCAAGCTACTTTGAAAGCTCCACCATGACAGGAGTCCAGAGACTAACAAGAAATGCTAAAATAAGAAGATTCCCCCCCCCCCAACTAAATAAGTGAGGAAGATAAAACATAATAACTCAGCAGTGGTGAAGGAATAGTTACTGTGAATGTATTATAGAGCACAATACCTTCACAAGTAAGACTAAGGATGAGTGTGATGACAGGGATGATTGTTGACAAGGTCAGTGAACCATAGCTGGCCAAGACCTTGTCCCACCGTCCATTGTCTAGCCAATGGGGAAAGGAACTGCTATAGTCCCAACGGGTGCTGAAAGTCTGCTGAGACGTACTGTACCTTTACCTGCTTTTTAAGCTCCACTATGAGTCCGAAAGCTAGTCCCTATTTGACATGATACTTCAGCTTCAACACCTTCACCACATCATCTGCACACAAAATCCTCTTCACAATTCCAGCGAAACAAAACAACATCTTCACAAGCAAAACATCAAGATCTTACTACAATTCTAAGACAATAAAGAATTCTAGCTTTGTTTTAACACTCTGCGGCAGCGAACAAATAAAACTACACGTACGACACTTTAAAATATTCGGTGCTCAGATGCAGTCCAGCCTGGCCAATCAGCGACCCATAGCTGACTTGCTGGCGTCAGTGCTGGCGAACCACAGCTGACCAATGCTCCTGTCCCATCCCTCTGCTGGTACCCCCAGTAATAGGCCGAGCCTTACTAATGGGGTAGGGGTCGCCAGAGTCCCCATGGTGGTGGAGTCTGCTTAAGAAGTACTGCACATCCCCTGCTTTTTAGGTCCTCTCAGGGACTTTAAAAAAAGTCACCATGTCCCATTTCCAATCCGACACAATGCTGTGTCTCAACATCCTCACTGTATCAACTGCAAGGAATATCAAGCTTGTAGTTCCAGGGAGACAGGAGGAGGAAGAGAAAAAGAAGGATGAGGGGGAGAAGGAAGAGAAAAAGGAGGAGAAGGAAAAGAAAGAGGGGGAGAAGGAAGAGGAAAAAGGAGGAGTATGAGGAGAAGAAGAGGAGAAGGAGAAGAAGGATGAGGATAAGGAGGAGGAGGAGAAGAAGAAGAAAACAGAACATCATAACCACTGACTTGGTTTCTGCACACTTGGCCAGTTTTCGTCTCTCCAACTCGCAGTCCATTTGCCAGGTGTGAGGGTACTTGTGGATGCATTCTCCAAACATTTCCAGATATTTTGCACAGTGCTTCTCCACCAACTTTATGGAATGTTCCCTTTAAATGGAAGAAAAAAAAAACAAAAAACAAAAAACCTGAAGCTGATAATCAGAGATGTATGAAAATGTGTAGCTTTGTTGAAGTGTTAAATTTAGTGAGTCAAAGAACTAGGGACGGCATCGGAAGCTAAGACAGAAAGCAACTTTATCTTAGTTAAATCTTCCACCCACATTCAAGTAGCTAATCAGATCAAGCAACTCTGTATCACACTACAACTGCAGTATTAGTATGTATAAAAGAATGGCATGGGGTAGAATCTATCACACATCTTATAGAAAGGGCAAAGGATAGACAGTTGTGGAAATCGAAGACGACCAACGTTTGACTAGCATGAACCAATGAGATTGGTTTGTAGTGGATGAAAGAGGAATACAAAAATCTCATATCTTGAGGTTTAAAACAAAGATTTTTTTTTTTTCAGTATTACCTCTCAAACTAGCATCTAAGTGGTGAAGTGATTAGTGCACTAGTCTCTCACGGTGAAAGTCGGTGGTTCAAATCTGGCCAGAGGCATCCTGGTCACTCCCATCTGTAAGAATGAGTATCCTGCTTCTTCTGAAGCTAGGAAAGGAAAGGCATCCAGGCATGATGCTGATCACATCACCCTCTAACGTGCTGACAGGTCAAGGAAAATATGGGCAACACCATATCCTGTAGGTGACTTCATGCCACCATAAAGCTACCTTTACTTTCTCTTGTAACCTAACCTCTCAAACAACCCAGGAATCAACAAAATGAGGGGGAAAAATATGAATGTTTGCAAAACTTCCTGGCCAATTTCATGCCATTAAGGCATATTGAGGATACGGTATTAGGCCTGTATTTCCATGACCTTCAGCACATGAAAGTCTGATGTGGTCTGTATCACGCCTGGCCACATTTATCTTCTAAGACTTCTCTAGTTCCCATTTTCAGAGGCTGGGTGAACCCCGGGACCTTTTCGGTGTGTGCCAGAAAAAAATCCCACTTCTGGGACTTGAACCCAGTACCACTGGATTAGTGAACTGAGCGACTGATTTATAGCATCACTGATGATTAATCACTGACGCTATAAATCCCATCACTCAGACGTCCATAGTATGCTATCCCTTCTCTCACACTTCCATAGTATGTTATCCCTTCTCTCAGACTTCTATAGTATGTTATCCCTTCTCTCACACTTTCATAGTATGTTATCCCTTCTCTCAGACTTCTATAGTATGGTATATTCACTATGTTGTACAACTTGGACTGTGTATAACTGTTACACATATGTTGTGAATAATGCACTACCATCCTCCTTTGTTAAGTGAAACTGGGGGAAGGGTGGAAATTAAATACAAACAGTGACTGTGTCCAACACTAGCTTATCAAATGACTATGTATGAATGAGGGAGAGAGAAAAAAAAAGAGACAGAGAGTGAACAGACAAAAGTCAGTCAAGATCAGACACAATATGTCATGCATTTGATATTTTAATCAGAACAATAAAATAAATTATTATCTGATGTAGCTATTTTGATTATATATAAACACACACACACACACATAAACACACAGCCCCTAATGGGGCCATTTAAAAAGTCCTCGCTTTCGACCCATTCATCTTCACTGACATACACTAGATTTGTGCCTCAATTTCCTGTATCTCTGTACCTTGTATCTCAGTTTAACTCCTGTTACTTCCTCATTTGATATAATGAATGAGAAATAAGATGCCTAAGAAAAGAAGCAAATGTTACCAGGAGAGACAAGATAGGAAATGATGACCAACTGGTATGAGCTACACCATGCCTACAATATACAGAGAAACAAAGAATCGAGTGGTTTGGCTGCTGAATGAGAATGACACGTAGAAAGCCAGCTGTGAGGGCCTTCAACCAAAGAACTATGGGACACAGATCAAGAGGAAGACCTCGGAAAAGGTGGATAGATGGAGTTATAGAAACACTCATGAATCACTGAGGCCACTCACAAGGCCCAAAGACAACAACTGCATCTCACCTCAACACCTCATGATACAAGAGGAAAGTAAAAAAAAAAAAAAGTAAAATTCCATTTCCATGCCATTACGGCATACTGGGGAATACGGTGTTAGGCCCGTATTTTCCATGACCTTTGGCACATGAAAGTGTGATGTGGTCAGTATCATGCCTGGCTGCGTTACCTTCCCAGATTTCTCTGGTGCCCATTTTTAAAGGCTGGGTGAACCCCAGGGCCTTTCTGGTGTGTACCAGAAAAAAATCCCACTGCTGGGACTGAACCCAGTACC
Organism: Achatina immaculata; assembly: GCA_009760885.1. NCBI lineage: Eukaryota > Metazoa > Mollusca > Gastropoda > Stylommatophora > Achatinidae > Lissachatina > Lissachatina immaculata. Next base: position 4,076,275 of record CM019720.1, read on the forward strand.
ACCGGATTAGTAAACTAAGCGTCTAACCACTCGGCCAACCAGGCACAAGAGGATTGTAGATAAAGTAAAAATATAATATGAGGGGTGTTCAGAAAGTAATGCACCACACTGTTTTTCTCAGGAGCTGTTTATACAAAAAGCATGAAATTTATACACAATATACATGGATATGTCATGTAAACACCGGTATTATTCAACATAATCCCTATCAACTTGTACGGCTTTACGCCAGCGTGAAACAAGTGTATGTATTCCTAGCCTGTACCAGATTTTCTCTTGAATATGTGGTCATTTCTTTGCTGCATGAATCACTCCTTCGTCATCTTCAAATCTTACCCCTTGGAGTGCATCTTTAAGTGGACCAAACAGATGGAAATCAGAGGGTGCCAAATCTGGACTATAGGGTGGATTTTGGTGATTGCTTCCCGTGTTGCCAGACTTGTGTGAAGGCGTGCATTGTCGTAAAGTAGAAGGAGGTCTGCTGTATTCTTGTGCTGCTGAACTCTGCGAAAACACTGATTGAGTTTTTTTCAATGTCTTAACGTAAGCTTGCGAACTGATTGTCTCCCTTCTTGGCATAACATCCACAAGAATCACACTTTCAGTGTCCCAAAAGACAGTGATCATGACCTTTCCAGCTGAAGGAACTGTCTTGAATTTCTTTCTTCGTGGTGATTGCGGATTATGCCACTCCACTGACTGTCTTTTTGTGTCAGGTTCAAAATGTGCCCAGGTTTTGTCACCTGTTATGATCTTAGCCAGAAAGTTCTCTCCATCAGCACTGACACACTCCAACAATTCAGAAGAAATTGCTTTCCTTTGCAATCGATGGTCTTTTGTGAGACTTCGAGGAACCCATCTTGTGCAAACCTTAGAAAATCCGAGAGCTTTTACGAGTATAACTGCATTTGCACTACCATTACTGACTGACACCTTTAAAGGCCAATTGTTGAGTAGTGATACGCCTATCAGTAAGAATAATGCCCTCAGCACATTTCAACATTTCTGCAATGGCGGCTGTGGCAGGACATCCACAACATGGCATCTCCTTATCTCCACACCGACTGCACTCCTGTCAACTGCAAAATTTCCATATACGCTCCATTTCAACAGTTAGGGCAGCCATATTCTTTGGCCACTTGAGGTGCAATTTAGTGCACACAATTGCCACATGCCATATTTAAAGTGTGCAAAATTTCATGCTTCTGTCTTCATCATTAGCTGAAAAATAACGATATGCTGTATTACTTTCTGAACACCCCTATAGTACATTCCATGAGCAGTTCCTCTCAATCTTCAATGCTGACAAAAAAAAATCTCATTTCAACACTTTGCAGATGTTCTTGCAACTCAATCAGATCTATCTCTTGACTCAAAACGGCCCAAGTTATCTGAGATCATATTCCTTACTCCATACACTCAACACTGGTGAGAAGACATCAAGAGATGGACTGACACTCTCTATCTGTGTGCATGTGCTGGTGCATGTGTGTATGTGTGAGAGAGAGAGAGAGACAGCAAGGTCTCCTGCAGTCAATCTATCCTGGGAAGATGGTCCATGATGACAGTGACAGTTTCAGATCACATCTGCCTGTAAATGATATGACCTGTGATTGTCAAGTGCATTCCCTTGTTGATGACTCAAGAAAGTCAAATGCCATGAGAGTAAAAGTGATAACCAAATTGGAGGAGGGATGCTGAAGTGACAGATGATGTAACTCTTTCCTTCCCAACTTTTGCCCCTAAGCCATTTTATGGCACATTTATTTCCTTCCCAACTTTTACCCTTAAGCCACTTTATGGTGCATTTCTTTCCTACTCAACTTTTGACACTAAGTCAGTTTATGACACAATTCTTTCATTCTCAACTTTTTTACACTAAGCTAGTTTATGATGCAAGTCTTTATTACTGAACTTTTGATCACAAGGCAATTTATGATTAAATTCAATAAAACCTTTGACCTTAATTAAGGCAACTGATCATGCTGTTCTTTCCTATCTAACTTTTCAACTTTGCAGATAATTAGAAATGTATGACAAAAAACAAATGAGTTGTGTAGTTCTGGCTTCCAGCATGCTCCAGTTAAAAGATCTTTAAAAAAGTTCAGCAACTCTTCAGGGTGGATGAACTTTTGCACTTCCTGTGGAGCACATCAGCTGAAAGTTAGTACAACAATAGGAAGTCCACACTAATTACCCAGTCGAAGTTGGAACAAATCTACCCATTTCGTCGTCGTTTCTCTAAGTTGAAAAAAAAAAAGCTATTATTTTCTTCAGTTATATTCTGCATGTCAGAGAATCCCAAAACAGGTGACAAATGAACACAACAGGCTGAGGAAAAAGAGGTCGACCACGTGAAACTCCAAAGAGGGCATTGTTAAGAGAGGCCAAATCAGTAGGCATAAAATCCTTTGATGAGGTTGAACAACTCGCCGAAAACAGGAAAATTTGGCGAACTACCTTGCGAGCCCTATGTGACGTTTAACAGCACGTGAAGGATGTAAGAAAATAGTTTGTATATAACAAAGAGCCACTGCAGATACTTAACAACTGAAAAAAAACTGGTGTTTCGAATGCAAAATAACATTTTACCACCACCAGATTAAGTTTCCACAAAATGAAAATATTGACCTCTGACTGATCCACGCACCAGTAGACACAAGTTTATGACCGTTATCTACAAGTGTTTTAAAAACAACTTACATGCTTTAGTGTTTGTCTCGCGCTTTCTGATGTTAAAATTCAACTATGAAACAAATTCTAGTTGGCTGTACGATCCCGGTCACTTCTTCTTTCTTCAACATTTTAATTTGTTGGAAATTCTGTATCAACTTTGTAACATGGACCGGTACAACGGCCTGTGTTTCGGGTGTTGTTGTTGTAGTATACAGTCCTAGCAGTTTTACATTGAGGGGAGGTCTCAGTAAAGTTTCTCTCGTGCAAACATCTCACATCCTTCAACTGGGGCTCGCATGGCAGTTCGCCAGTTTTCCTGTTTTCGGAGAGCTCTTCATCTTCATCAAAGGATTTCTATGCCAACTAATTTGGTTAAAATACCCCCAAAAAGGCAACCTCAGTGACTGCAATAAATGGAGGGGTGAAACCTTACTATTAGTTGTGTCAAAGGTGTTTTGTAAAGTGATTCTGAATATAATTGACTCTTCCTGTGCGGTGGGTCGAATTTTCGACATTTCCAGTGGTCCCAAGCTACCGTATGGTCGAAAATTCGACATTGTTTGTTTCATTAAAACAAGTGGTGTAACATTTAGATTGTACATATTTCGTCCGCGATTTCGGTGACACTGTCAAAATGGCGAATGCGTGCCTAGTTACGAGCGAGCGAAGCATGGAAATTTTTCAATTTTTGACGATGTAGATAGGGGCATGGACATAGCCTATGGCCACCCCGCTGCTCTTGAATGTTTTCTAAGTAGATTTAGACGACTGGAGAAGTACTTAGGAGTAGTTTGGATGCTATTTCAGACATTCATTCAGCGAAAATGCAATACGGAGTCACAATACGAGATCGACAAGTAGATCTACACATCTCAGATGGTACGTAGTGGTAAGTAGTGTAGATCTAGACCTAGCCGAATGTGAGCTGGCCACAATCGTTGTCTAAAAATCACATTACTTCTTTTTTCCTAAAAAAACTCTGCATTTATGAAATGTTCATTCATTTAGCTATACTTTGACACATATTACGTATACGGAAGTACATGGAAATACTGTTTTCCATTCCATTTTACACCTAGACCCCCTTACAGACCAAGACACGCGTTTTACTCAAGCACGCCATGACACGTCCGTGTTTCTTCTCCCGCACGGAAAGAAGCAGCTTCATTCATCAGGCCAAGCATATGGGTAAGCTGATACCTGACCTTCCAACAGTAGTCGCTTCATTATCATCTGTACCAGAGCATACACCATGGAAAGAAGCAGATTATACACAAATAACTATTCAGACTGAAGTGCAGAGCAGTCTTGTAAGATCAAGAGCTACACTTAGTGTTCTAGATGACAAATATCCACGTGATACATGGATACGTGTGTATACAGATGGATCTGCACACAATGCCATAAAGAATGGAGGGGTAGGAGCACATATTGAATATCCAAACAACACCACTGACAAGATTTCCATACCCACTGAAAAATACTGCAACAACTATGATGCAGAAGTTAGGGCAATTATTGCTGTAGTTGAAAAACTATCAGACCCCAGAATTGATACGTGCCCCGTAGTAATTCTCACAGATGCAAGATCAGTACTGGAAGCTCTTCGGTGCAAGAAACTACCAGACCTTAAGGATGCCTTGTCAAAAATTGGCTTACAACATGGAGTCACTTTGCAGTGGATTCCCTCCCACTATGGAATACCAGGCAATGAGAAAGCTGACCATCTGGCTAAAGAGGGCACTGAAATGGAGCAACCAGACATACCATTCACCTATAATCAGAAGAAAAGCATGATAAAAACCTACAGGAAGCCACAAACACCACCACATGATGACTATCACATGCTAAACAGAAAGGAACAAGTCACCATCTTTTGTCTCCGAACAAGACACAGCCGACTCCGAAGTCATATGTATACAAAGTTTAAGGTTGGTACTACTAATCTATGTACATGTGCCCCAAACTGTGGAACATATCCTCCAAAACTGCACCAACTATGAGACACTGAGAAATAATTACTGGCCCAGTGAAACCACTAAAGAAGATAAGCTCTATGGTTCCATACATGAATTACAAAAAACAGTGAAATTTGTCCAAGACACAGGACTGTGCAGACATAGACAGACAATGCAAATGAAGAAGAAGAAGATTACTTCCTGTTTTTCTATGGAGTACACTACAATGTTCGGACGCATTCCTGTGTTCTAAATGGCAGTCGGGTATTCTCTTCTTCCTGGTGGGTCCGCTACCACATCCCAGTCATTTCCACTATCTAGCAGTGATGTTAAGGGAATGTCCCTGATTTCAGTATTCGATGTCGTACCAGCGCCTATGAAGTATTTAGGTGGGACTTCAACTCTTTTGCTGTTATTTGCTTTATCTTTTGCCCTCTCTACAATGGCTACTAGTTCCTGCAGCACTCTGTTGTACCGCCAGGTGTAGCGTCCTTGACCTAATGATACTGTGCATGCTGACAGCACATGTTCCAATGTTTGCCTTTCATTGCAGAGAGGGCACTTTGTGTCTTCTGATACACTCTATTTGTACAGGTTGGAGCCTGTAGGCAGAAGGTCATAAGTAGCTCTGATGATGAAGCTGAGTCTCAAGGGTGCCATTTTCCAGATGTAATTCTATGTTGGTGATCTCTCTGCAGGACTTCCTCCCATGTTGTCCACTGACCTTGCTCTACCTGTTGGACTGCCTTCTGGACCCGCTTATCATCCTCTGAATTCCTTTCTTCGCTGATGATCATATCCCTTCTTTCCTTACAGGAGGCCATTGACCACCATTTGATTTCATCATGACCAAATCCCCTTCTGTTGGTCTGGGTGTATCCTATTACTTCTTTCAGCTCCTGTGTTTCCCTGGCTGCGGTCACTTCCTCACTTACTTTCCACTTTCGTCCAGTTTTAAGTGTTGGCTGCACTTCTCGTACTACTGAATCTGTAGACTCTTGTAGCATCATTGCAAGCCTTGTCTTTCCTACCTTGTATTCTTCGACCACAGATTTGAATGGTAGCTGCAGTTTGCTGTTCTTGCAGTACAGTGCAACATCAGTTAATCCTGGTTGTACTCCCAGCCACTTTCTTATGGATTTATTTATCTTTCTTTCGACTGCCTCTACTGAGCTGGTACTTGCTTCGTAAATGAGTAGTGGCCACATCAAGTTTGGAATCAGCATGAACTGGAGACATCATATTTTGAACTTCCCCTGTAGCTTTTTAACCTCGTTCTCTGAGATTATCGCCAGTTGGTCCGCGCCTGCTTATTCGGGTAAACCCTTATTCGCAGGTATCCTCATATCTGGAGGACTTTCACTATCCGCCACCTGTGACGCGCTGGGTTGGGGATGGTCGCCCCAGCTTTACCCAGATAAGGAGACGGCGATGTGCAAAACAATAACCCCAGCCACACTAGCGATACGGTCACGCACAAACTATCCATTCATTCCCGTGAATTATGAATTTCTACTTCTGCGATCGAGGTCGTCGGTCACATCAAATCCTGGTCCCTGTTGACACTCCAAAGTCGGTAGATCCTGGTCCCTGTTGACACTCCAAAGTCGGTAGTCGTCTCTAGATCCTGGTCCCTGTTGACGCTTCAAAGTCGGTAGTCGTCGGTAGATCCTGGTCCCTGTTGACACTTCAGAGTCGGTAGTCGTCTCTAGATCCTGGTCCCTGTTGACACGGCAAAGTCGGTAGTCGTCGGTAGATCCTGGTCCCTGTTGACACTTCAGAGTCGGTAGTCGTCTCTAGATCCTGGTCCCTGTTGACACTTCAAAGTCGGTAGTCGTCTGTAGATCCTGGTAGGAGCGTAGTGCTTGTATCGGCTGTTCTTTCATAATGCAGCGAGTATGAACTTCCTCTAGCTTGAAGTGATGGCTATTTGCAAAAGCATGACTGGAAGTTGTTGTCCGCAGCACATACCTGGCCTGTCACCATGAGTTATCCATACGATGATGTGCTGCCGATCAGAACAACACACGGCTCGAAGTAACCCGAAGAGAACCAGTTACGGCACATGCCGCCTCGCGCGTTAGCTTGAGAGGAGTAGTTACATGACCGCCCGGCGAGCGTCCGATAACACTTCATTTTATCTGCCTGTACGGTGCTAGCATCAGTTTAGGTTTGTCACGGTGTTCTTCTTCTACTTAGCTTTCTAGTGTGAGTGGTGTTTATGTCTGTATATGTGGGTGTGTTTGTCTGTGTGTTTGTATGTGTATGTCAGTGTCTGTATGTATATGTCAGTGTGTGCCTGTATGTGTTCGTCTGTATGTGTATGTCAGTGTCTGTATGTTTATGTGCTGTGGAATTTATGTTTTGCCCTTGATCATATATATTATATATATATATATGATCTTCTTCATTTGCATATATATATATATGATAATAACAAATAACAAATCCTTATAAGCAATGAAACCTTAATATACCGCATGCCCATGTACCTGACTGTAAAACTCAGTTTCATTGAAATTTGACTTGAAATTCGGCTTGACAGGACAGGAAGATCAATTTTTTTTTTTTTTTGGAGGGCACATGTCAATATTGGCTAATAATTTTAAACAGAAACTCCCCCCTCATGTGCCACTAAGAATTTTACTATGTATTTCAAAATGAAATTTTTGTTTTTCCATGTTCCAAAAATTTGCATGTGCCATTTTTGGCATGCGTGCCATGTTTGCACCTCAGCTGTAGATGATAAAACTTCATGTCAAATTCAACAACATAGGAGACCACACACAAGTTTATAACATCTGAATGTTCCATATTACAGTGCTCAGGTTAAGAACAGCCATTTCAAACACTTTAACAACCACTGATAATTAAACAACATGAACTTCACTTGTTTAAGCCCTGCGGAGTTTATTATGTACACACACCAACAACAAAAAAAAGTGGACAACTGCAAAATTATGCAAAAACAATTGAACATGTTGACCAGTATCACTCAAACAAATGTATAAAATCAGTTATACCCTCTGGTAATATTACCAGACTTTCCCAATATTTATTAAGCATTGGGAAAGTCTTTGTTAATGACAGAAATTAAGGCCACTGTTTCCTCTGGGCAGTGCTGTTAGATCCAACAACAAAATGAGAGTAAAAGCATTTGACTGATACTTTAAAAAAAAAAGAAGGGGAAATGATTCAAGATTTTTTTTAAAAAAAAAACTGGACAGGGGTGAGATGTCTTAGAAAATTTTCTCCTTTTTTTTACAGTCTGGATCAAAACTCAAATGGTAGCTTCAGTATTGATAGATTCTTGGCAGTGATCAAAACTCAAATGGTAGCTTCAGTATTGATGGATTCTTGGCAGTGATCAAAACTCAAATGGTAGCTTCAGTATTGATAGATTCTTGGCAGTGATCAAAACTCAAATGGTAGCTTCAGTATTGATAGATTCTTGGCAGTGATCAAAACTCAAATGGTAGCTTCAGTATTGATAGATTCTTGGCAGTGATCAAAACTCAAATGGTAGCTTCAGTATTGATAGATTCTTGGCAGTGATCAAAACTCAAATGGTAGCTTCAGTATTGATAGATTCTTGGCAGTGATCAAAACTCAAATGGTAGCTTCAGTATTGATAGATTCTTGGCAGTGATCAAAACTCAAATGGTAGCTTCAGTATTGATAGATTCTTGGCAGTGATCAAAACTCAAATGGTAGCTTCAGTATTGATGGATTCTTGGCAGTGATCAAAACTCAAATGGTAGCTTCAGTATTGATGGATTCTTGGCAGTGATCAAAACTCAAATGGTAGCTTCAGTATTGATGGATTCTTGGCAGTGATCAAAACTCAAATGGTAGCTTCAGTATTGATGGATTCTTGGCAGTGATCAAAACTCAAATGGTAGCTTCAGTATTGATAGATTCTTGGCAGTGATCAAAACTCAAATGGTAGCTTCAGTATTGATAGATTCTTGGCAGTGATCAAAACTCAAATGGTAGCTTCAGTATTGATAGATTCTTGGCAGTGATCAAAACTCAAATGGTAGCTTCAGTATTGATGGATTCTTGGCAGTGATCAAAACTCAAATGGTAGCTTCAGTATTGATGGATTCTTGGCAGTGATCAAAACTCAAATGGTAGCTTCAGTATTGATGGATTCTTGGCAGTGATCAAAACTCAAATGGTAGCTTCAGTATTGATAGATTCTTGGCAGTGATCAAAACTCAAATGGTAGCTTCAGTATTGATAGATTCTTGGCAGAATAAAATAAACTGTTCAAAATTCACAGTGAATGCAACGCTGACAGGTTATGTGCCAGTGTAAGAGGCAGAAACAAACAAAAAAAAATGTATAGCTCAGTAACTAGCTAGAGGCTAAATGAACACGGCATTTGTTACTATGAGTCCAGAATTGTTACATGTCCCGTGGTAATTCTCACAGATGCAAGATCAGTACTGGAGGCTCTTCAGTGCAACAAACTACCAGACCTTAAGGATGCCTTATCAAAAATTGGCTTACAACACAGTCACCTTGCAGTGGATTCCCTCCCACTGTGGGATACCAGGCAATGAGAAAGCTGACCATCTGGCTAAAGAAGGCACTGAAATGGAGCAACCAGACATACCATTCACCTATAATCAGAAGAAAAGCATGATAAAAACCTACAGGAAGCCACAAACACCACCACATGATGACTATCACATGCTAAACAGAAAGGAACAAGTCACCATCTTTCGTCTCCGAACAGGACACAGCCGACTCCGAAGTCATATGTATACAAAGTTTAAGGTTGGTACTACTAATCTATGTACATGTGCCCAGGTGCCCCAAACTGTGGAACATATCCTCCAGAACTGCACCAACTATGAGACACTGAGAAATAATTACTGGCCCAGTGAAACCACTAAAGAAGATAACCTCTACGGTTTCATACATGAGTTACAAAAAACAGTGAAATTTATCCAAGAGACAGGACTGCAGATATAGACAGACAATGCGAACGAAGAAGAAGAAGAAGTTACTATGAGAGAGCTGAGAACATGAAAGATGCAAAAGAATGTGTAGAAAAAGGAAGTAATGGAAAATTGACCTGCAAACAGATGGGCTGGTCCTTCAGTACATAGACAGACATGAAATCACACAGATGTTATCCATATGTATAAACTAGGAAAAAAAGTAGGAACAGTTTTATTAATTAACGAGCACACAGTTGTGACATTTCAGTTTGAACTTTAATCATACAAAAACACAGGATGAAGAAATGGAGAAGATAAAATACAAATTCACATGAATGCTATGTAAAAAATAGAAATAGAAAAAAAAAAAGAAAATAAAATGAATGAAGCACTTAGGTGTGACTTGTAAGAGGCTGTGTTCAGAATTGCACATGACTGAGCATAGAGAATGTTTAAATGGAGACTTGTGATAGGTGGGTTGTAAATTTGGGGAGGGAGGGGGCGTGGAAAGAATGATACAATGGTAATCTAGCTGGGAGAATGTGGAATAGGTAATTATACCTGGGGTAGAGGGGTTCTAAACTATGTGTTACGAGTGAGAAAGGAGTGGAACTTGGTGCAGAGGGAATATGGCTGTGGAAGAGGGGAATGTAAGGTGTAGCTGAATTGCAAGTTAAAACCATGTGGTTCTAGCATCCCATATTCCTGAATGTATTGGTTCTCAAGTGCTAGGTGGGTCTGATTTTCTGGTAACAGCCATCAAATAATGTCATGCCTCTTACACATCAAAGTGCTCCATTTATTTTATTCTATTTTTTCCATTCCTGTTTTTTTTTTTACATAGCATTCATGTGAATTTTATCTTCTCTCTCTATTGCTTTGTTCTGTATATTTTTGTATGAAGGATGTAGTGGATACTGCAATAAAAGAAGAACAAGCAGGATTTTGAAAAGGGAGAAGCTGTCTTGACCAGATCTTTACTCTAAGAATAATACTTGAAGAACATATTGAAAAGCAAAAACCATTAATTCTGAACTTTATAGACTTTAAAAAGGCATTTGATAGCATACAGGGAATCGTTGCAGAGAGTTTTAAGACTATATGGAATACCATCTAAAATTGTCAACATCATTAGAGACCTCTACAATGGATATGTTTGTGCAGTCAAGACAGAAGAAGGAATGAGCAAATGGTTTCAGACTGAAGCAAGGAAGTATATGATCTCCCTTGCTTTTTGGAATTGCCATAGACTTTTAATGAAAAGATGCTGTACAGGTAAAACTGGCATTGATTGGGTACATGGGACCCAAATAAAAGATCTTGATTTTGCAGATGACATAACTCTTATCAGTGACCATGTGAAATCGATGGAGGAAAAGACAGATTCCCTGTCTTCCTTGGCTAGAAAAATAGGTCTTGAAAGACAAAACAAAAATTATGAAATTTCTCATTAATCAAGAAGGCAAAATATACATGGATGGATCAGCTGTTGATTAAGTAAACTAATTTCAATACCTTGGCAGCTATGTAGATCAGGATGGTGACACCAGGAAGGAAGTTAGAATTGCAAAAGCAGCATTGATCTTCAAAAATCTTGAGAACATATGGCTCTCAAAGGTTATAAGCACAAAAACCAAGTTAAGATTATTCAATTCAAATGTGATATCAACCCTCATTTGTGCATGCAAAAGGTGGAAAACTACTAAAGAAATAGACAAGAAATTAGACTCTTTTGAAAACAAATGCCAAAGGAAAATACTTGGTATAAAGTGGAAAGAATTTAAGAACAATGCAGAGATAAGACAGATGAGCAAACATGTCTCATGGGTGATCAGAAAAAGAAGATGGACATATGTAGGTCATGTGATGAGTAGAAACAATCAGAGAATCCCAAAACAACCTATCAAGTGGAGCACAACAGGCTGAAGAAAAAGAGGTCAACCACATTAAATTCTAAAGAGGACATTGTTAAGAGAAGCCAGTTTAGTGGGCATAACATCCCTTGATGAAGTTGAAAAACTCGCCGAAAACAGGAAAACTTGGCAAACAATTATGCGAGCCCTATGTGATGTTTAACGGCACTGGAAGGATGTAAGATTTTGGCCTCTCTTACCAATGTCCTCTTTAGAGCTTCACGTGGTCAACCTCATTTTCTTCGGCCTGTTGTGCTCCACTTGATAGCTTGTTGTGGGATTATCTGATTGTTTTTTTTCTGATCACGTGACCAATATACAGTATGTTCATCTCCTTTTTCTGATCACTCATGAGACAAGTTGTTCGCTCATCTACCTTACCTCTGTGTTGTTCTTTTAACTCATTCCACTTTATACTGAGTATTTTCCTTGGGCATTTGTTTTCAAATGAGTCCAATTTGTTATTTATTTCTTTAGTCGTTTTCCAGCTTTCGCAAACACAAATGAGAGTGAATATTACATTTGAATTGAATAATCTTAGCTCGGTTTTTGTGCTTATAACTTTTGAGTGCCATATGTTCTCAAGATTCTTGAAGATCAATGCTGCTTTGCAATTCTAATTCTAACTTCCTTTCTGGTGTCACCATCCTGGTCTACATAGTGCTGAGGTATGCAAACTGGTTTACTTCTTCGACAGCTGTTCCTTCTACGTATATTTTTCCTTCCTGTTAATTTCAAATCCTATTTTGCTAGCCAGTGAAGACAGGGTATCTGTTTTTTCTTGCATTGTTTTACATTTTGTATACTATACCTTTATATTGTTCTTCTTTTCGGTAGTGGCCTACTTAATGAACTAAAAGGAAAAGCAGTATTGGATTTTTTTTCCTGCCTACATTAGTGACTTTATTATAGCTGGTATATTTTATGGGGTGGGGGGGGGGGAGAGAAACGGCAGCAACAGCCAGGGAGAAGAGGGATGTATGAAGCAAAAAAATGTTGAGAAAGGCTCTGCTACATCAAATGAAACAAGAAATACTGAAAAGCATAAGAATGGGACAATAGTCAGGTTATCTTTGTATCAGTGCAAAAGATGCTTTATGGGGGATATCAGTGGAAAAGAAGCTTTATGGGGGATATCAGTGGAAAAGAAGCCTTATGGGGGATATCAGTGGAAAAGAAGCCTTATGGGGGATATCAGTGGAAAAGAAGCCTTATGGGGGATATCAGTGGAAAAGAAGCTTTATGGGGGATATCAGTGGAAAAGAAGCTTTATGGGGGATATCAGTGGAAAAGAAGCCTTATGGGGGATATCAGTGGAAAAGAAGCTTTATGGGGGATATCAGTGGAAAAGAAGCTTTATGGGGATATCAGTGGAAAAGAAGCTTTATGGGGGATATCAATGGACAAGAAGCTTTATAGGGGATATCAGAAGCTTTATAGGGGATATCAGTGGAAAAGAAGCTTTATGGGGGATATCAGTGGGTGGAAAAGAAGCTTTATGGGGATGTACACCAACTCCAGCTGACCACTGGTTACTTCAAAAGTATACAAATTGACATCTGAGAATGACAGATGAGAAAGAAGAAGAATAATCTTAGTCCTGTGTGTCATGACAACCTGAAAAGCCCTGAGGTCAAGCTTTCCAGTGGAGATAGAACAAGATGGTGGTGATAACCTCCCTGTGACTGCAGTCTGGATGTCTTTGTAGCTGATGTTGTGGCTAAGATTTTGAATATTAGGCACCGAATCAGAGTTAGTGAGATCTATTGTTTATTATAACGGCTTCTCGAAGCAGGCCAGAAAAGACTTCTTAGCAAGCTCCTCCACCAAAGGAGCCAATTGGACAAGCGAAAACAACACAGTGATCTTATCAAGAAGCAGTGACATCAAGACAGAATAGCATCTTACACTATCTGTGACACCAAGACAGAATAGCATCTTACACTATCTGTGACAGCAAGATAGAATAGCATCTTACACTATCTGTGACAGCAAGATAGAATAGCATCTTACACTATCTGTGACACCAAGATAGAATAGCATCTTACACTATCTGTGACAGCAAGATAGAATAGCATCTTACACTATCTGTGACAGCAAGATAGAATAGCATCTTACACTATCTGTGACACCAAGATAAAATAGCATCTTACACTATCTGTGACAGCAAGATAGAATAGCATCTTACACTATCTGTGACAGCAAGATAGAATAGCATCTTACACTATCTGTGATAGCAAGATAGAATAGCATCTTACACTATCTGTGACAGCAAGATAGAATAGCATCTCACACTATCTGTGACAGCAAGATAGAATAGCATCTCACACTATCTGTGACGCCAAGATAGAATAGCATCTTACACTGTCTGTGACAGTAATTTTTGATTCTACAAAAAGAAAAAAAAAATCAGAATACAATACCTGTGAGTCAAGTACTGAAAGAAATGATTTATTTTCCCATTTTTTCTGTAATAATGGGGAGAGAAGGAATCATATTTCCTGCCATACAGTGGATATGACCTTTGGTTATGGTATTATGACATTTTACCATGCTAAAAGTGGATATGGTATTATAGTTTTTTGTGACCTTTTAACACATTAAAATTGGTTATGGTATTATTGTTTTCTATGACATTTTACCATGATAAAAGTGGATATGGTACTATTATTTTCTATGACCTTTTAACACACTAAGATTGGTTATGGTATTATTGTTTTCTACGACATTTTACCATGCTAAAAGTGGATATGGTTTACCATTTTCTACATTTTAACACACTAAAAGTGGATATGGTATTAATGGTTTCTATGACCTTTCAACACCTTAAAATTGGATATGGCATTTGTGCTGTAGCAATGGTGAGGTGAAGGGATTTTCTCCTTATTAACTGTTTCAACCAGTAGTTTCCAGGATTTTTTTTTTTTTGGGGGGGGGGGGCCTGTCATCCCCTGCCTCCCAGACCATATCCCTAGAGCCCAGTTGGTTCATCCCAATATCTCCCAAGGTGGCAGTACCACCCTGGTCTAGATGAATTAGGAAATGTACTTCAATGTGAATGCCATGAGTCTGAATCCACAAAACAAATGTTTTTTGTTTTAAAATCTACTACTGTGGCTGACTGGCAGCCTGGTTAGCGAGTGGTTGGGCGCTTGGTTTACTAATCCGGTGGTACTGGGTTCAGTCCCAGCGGGAAGATATTTTTCTAGTACACACTGAAAAAGGCCCTGGGGTTCACCCAGCCCCTAAAAATGGGTACCAGAGAAATTCGGGAAGGTGAATACGCCAGGAGTGATACCAACCACATCACACTTTCATGTGCCAAAGGTCATGGAAAATACGGGCCTAACGCCATATTCCCCAGTACGCCTTAAAGGCACGGAAACGAGAATTTTACCTTTACTTTTACTGTGGCCGATTATGTCAGTCAAATGTGGATAAGGCAATGTTTCTCAATGTACAGGCAGGTGGCACGCCAGGAAGGAATATTAAATCTGCGTTTCACTAATTACCACCAAAATATAATGTATAACAGTGAAAATCCTTTCTGGACAATGATTTAATATACAGGGGATGATCTGGGGACTGGAATGTTGAGACAGCATTTCTTCATCTTCTTCTTCATGCACATTTTCTGTCTATATCTGCAGTCCTGTCTCTTGGATAAATTTCACTGGTTTTTTTTTTTTTTTTGCAGCTCATATATGGAACCATAGAGCTTATCTTCTTTGGTGGTTTCACTGGGCCAGTAACCGCTTCTGAGTGTCTCACAGTTGGTGCAGTTTTGGAGGATATGTTCCACAGTTTGGGGGTCCCGGGCACATGTACAAAGAGTAGCTGTACCAACCTTAAACTTTGTATACATGTGACTTCAAAGTCAGCTGTATCCTGTTCGGAGACAGAAAATGGTGACTTGTTCCTTTCTGCTTAGTTGAGACAGTAAAAAGTAGCACATCAGAAACGATGTACAGTAACATTTACAAGCAGATAAATGTGCTTCAAAACCACATGGGTTCTTAGCCAGGGTTTCCCAATATTTCTTGGAGGTATAGGAACCAAGCGATAGGGATCTCTCTCTCTATCTCTGAACCTTAAGTGCCCAAGGCACACAGGGCTTCATTAGGGTTTTCCACAAATGCCTGTCCTGCGCCATTTTTTTCCGCTCTTGTCCAAGTGAGCCCTCTATTGCTCAATATAAAAGATAGGGATACAGGACTTGACTTCTAAACTATTTCAATGTCCGAAAAGTTAATTACAACTTTGTTTCATGTTCCGTTTCTAGCTATCCATACATAAAGTAAAAATAAACTATTCACATCGCCTGAAGTCATTCTGGTGTCTAACGCTGATCAGACTAGACGCAACAGGGAACAGTTTAAAACCAGACTAGACAAAGCAAGAAATAGTTAAAAGGTAGACTAAGCAAAGTAAGAAATAGTTAAAAGGTTGACTAGACAAAGCAAGAAACAGTTAAAATGTAGACTAGAAAATGCAAGAAACAGTTCAAAGGTAGCCTTGATACAGCAGATACAGTTCAAAAGATAAGCTTGACTAAGCACTTAAAATGCAAGGACACACAATTTTACAAATACATTTTCAATGAAATAAGAGAAAATACCATAACAGGAAAATGTAATAATCTGTTTTAGTCACTGTTTTTGACTAGTGTTTTTACGATCATAAAACTAATGTCCGAACACGCAAAAAAAAAAATGTTAACATTTTAACACACACACACACACACAAATGATAACACTTTTATCTCCACATATGAAATTCAAGAACTCTCCGTTGATCAGTTCTACTCTTTTCTGAGCTAAAATATCCTTTGCAAGTAAATAAAAGATTTGTGCCATTGTCAGTATCACACATTCCAGGTATCAGCAGACAATGTCACTCACTCAGCCATAAATAAAATGTGTCATATTCACAGGCAGTGTAGACCAACGTAATTAGTAGACCACTCTGTCTACTAATCCGGTGGTACTGGGTTCAAGTCCGAGTAGTAAGGACCTTTTCTGATGCGCCACCACACTGCCCCCGCTGCCCACCCAGCCTCTAGAAATGGGTGCCAGAGAAATCTGAGAAGGTTAATGCAATCAGGTGTGAAAGTGACCACATCACACTTTCACTTGCCAAGGGTTGTAAAAATATGGGCCTAACATTATATCCCCAAGATACCATAATGGCACAGAAATGGGATTTACCTTTACCTTTTACCGTATATATAACAATAAATCTATCATGCCATAAAGATACACGGTGTCAGCATCTTTATTCTCCTTGACCTGTCAGCAAGCACACCAGAGACACACTTGATTGCTTTACTCCTCCCACCAGCACTACCAAGAGAAGCCACCACAGCCTGGATGACTGGGGGCACCTCCAGTTGGAATTAAAACTACAAACCTCCCCTTGAGAAACTAGAGCACTGGCCTCTTCACTCCTCAGGCATACACACACTTCTCACTAAAGCACACTGCACATGTATCAGCAGTCACACAAACACTACCATTAACATCATTCGTCTATAAACAACATGTTAACATCATGCTGCTCAAGAATGAACAATATCGCTTATATTTTCTGCCAGTTAACACCTGTCAATTTACAATTCCATTTACATTATCTATGGATAAACAACTCTTTACATTATCTGTAGATATACAATGCTGTCTACACTGTTTATCATTAAGCAAGACAACTTACATTACCTTCCACAGGCAGTGTCATATATGTTACCATTAAAAAAAAACAAAAACAAACAACACTGCTCATATCATCAGTCAACATCCACCACTCAAATCACCTGTCAATAAGAATCACTCAAATCACCTGTCAATAAACATCACTCAAGTCACCTGTCACTAAACACCGCTCAAATCACCTGTTAATAAACATCACTTAAGTCACCTGTCAATAAACACCACTCAAACTGCCTGTCGGTAAACACCACTCAAATCGACTGTCAATAAACACCACTCAAATCACCTGTCAATAAACACCACTCAAACTGCCTGTCGGTAAACACCACTCAAATCACCTGTCACTAAACACCACTCAAATCACCTGTCAATAAACACCACTCAAACTGCCTGTCGGTAAACACCACTCAAATCACCTGTCACTAAACATTACTCAAATCACCTGTCACTAAACACTACTCAAATCACCTGTCAATAAACACAATTCAAATCACCTGTAAATAACCACAACTCATATCAACTGTAAACAGCCACCACTTAAATCACCAGTCAGTAACCACAACTCAAGCCAAGAATCACCGAACACAACCAATCACAGGGTCCATGAAAGGTCATGTGATCATTTTTATCAATACATGTACAACTGTCAAAATATCACTAATAATGAACTGAAAAAACATGAATGATGCTTTATATGAAAGATGGCCTATAATAAATACAGATGGAACAGAAATGATAACAAGACTGCTATTTTGTTAAACTTTGTCCAAAATGATAAACAATTCATTTACTGAAGGCTTTTATAAGTAATGCATACCTTTAAAAAACAAACCTTGGGGAAAAAAAAAAAAAAAGATAACGCTGTCATTAAAGTTTACAACTGACAAATTTTTCTGCAAAATTTGTAAAAATCTGCGCAGTCTATAACCACAATACAAACCTGAAGAATTATCACATAATAAGCACATAAACCTCACTGAAAATCATTTTATTTCAGTTATGTGAGATGCGTTAATTTTTCTGAAAGAAGTCTTTGGAATACTCTTGAAGAAAATCAGGCCAGCTGCCCTCTCTATTGATTCTAGGGGCATGAAGAAATGATGCAGTTTGACATCCGGCAATGGCTGATTAGGCATCACGTAAGACTGTAAATCAAGTTCACCCTTATCATTTTCTATCAAAATTACCTGAAAAGAAATTCAGACAAATTTTCCTTGAATTCGGAAAACAAAATTTTCATAAATGAAATTTAGGATGACATGTGAAGACAAGGACAGAAAAGAGCCAGACACTTCAAACTGCTTCGAAGTGCTGTTTAAAATGGTAAAAGGAAAGACAGCTCTAATGTGCCACAGAGACACACGGGAGATATACCATTAGTGCCCTTTATGTTCTTCATCTATTGACACATTATACAATGATACTGGCACCAAGCCTGGTCCATGCCAAGCAGTTGGTGGCTGTCACCAATTTCCACAACCATCTGTCCCCTGCTCTTTCTAGCATCAACACTGATCAATTAAAAAAAAAAAAAAGACAGTGGGATCAATACTTACTTGCTTGCAGCTGTATGTCTCCATAGAAAAACTAATAATCTCTCAACCCATGGCTCGCCAGCAATTAAGTTCTAAATGGATACAGTTCTAAATGTAACATGTTAGGTACTGTTAAATATTATTTTAATGAATGTTAAAGAATGTGATATTAGAAGTAAAAGGTAAATGTAATCCTGTCACGCCTTAGAGGCACATAGGGATATGGTGTTAGCGCCCATATTTTCACTAGAGGGTGATATGGTCAGTTTCATGCCTGGCCGTCTTTCCTTCCCCAACTCCAGAAGAAGTCGGGTACTTATTTCTACAGCTGGGTGACTGGGGTGCCTCTGACTGGATTTGAACCCCCAACCTTTGCCATGAGAGACCAGTCCACTAACCACTTCGCCATACTGCACTTAAAATGTATTTTTGTTTGTGTATATGCTTGTGTGTGTGTGTGTGTGTGTGTGCACGCTATCTTGTTAGACCAATCACATCTCATGTAGTTCATTCTCTTAAATTTGTGAATGTAATAGTTTAATTCTGCATTCTTTTTTTTGTTTTTTTACTCACATAATTTGTATACTTGTATTAAACTTGAGTGTGTGGGAAGAATGAAAGATGGAGTGATGAAGGGCAGAATGTATGACGGGCCTGTGTGCCCAATTCTTCACCCTTTGAAAATAAAGATCATTCACTATTTTAGTTTGTCAAGTATCTTGTTTTCTTGTCTTCCTCAGTCCCTCTGTCTGTCCATTTTTTTTAAAACTTTGTTGTCACTACGTATTCCAGTTTACCCCTTCTCAAAACACATCCTACAAATCTGGACTGTCGTGTTCTGAATTCTGCCACAGTTTCCCTCTTTTGCCGAACCTCACTCAGAGCCTCTTCATCCTCTTCTCCTGGCTGCCCATGGTATTATCATTCTTCTCAGGAACCACATTTCTGGTGCTTCCAGTAGATTCTGAGTGCTCTTTGTTACTGTCCGTGCTCCTTTTTTTTATGTAACACTGAATAACTCTCATTTCAGTATTCATCAACAGATCTGTACTGTACAGTATGTTTTTCATTGTCTTAAATGCTGGCTTGGCCTGGGCTATTCTGCTCCTTATTTCGGTTTCACATCTTCCATCTTGTGTTATTATATGCTAGATCAATGGGAAAAAAAAAAAAAGCTAGTGAGATCAAGTAGAATCTCCAGAAATTTGATGCCCTAGGGTGCCCACAGAGACTTAGCTGGTGTATACATAACAAAAAAAAGGTTCTCTATCAGTTCACTTAATTAACACAAGTATAATAACTAAAGAAATAGACAAGAAATTAGACTCTTTTGAAAACAAATGCCTAAGGAAAATACTCAGTATAAAGTGGAAAAAATTCAAAACGCAGAGATAACTCAGATGAGTGAACAACAACCTGTTTCATGGCTGATCAGAAAAGGGAGATGGACATAAGTCAGTCATGTGATGAGAAGAAACAATCAGAGAATCCCCTGAACAAGCTATCAAGTGGAACAAAAAAGGCCAAAGAAAAAGAAGTCGATCAGGTGAAACTTTAAAGAGGACATTGTTAAGAAAGGCCAGTTTAGTGGGCATAACATCCCTTGATGAGGCTGAAAAGCTCGCCGAAAACAAGAAAACTTGGCAAACTACCATGCGGGCCCTATGTGAAATTTAATGGCATGGGAAGAATGTAAGATTAGTTCAGTCACATCATGGACAACACTCTCTTAAACAAGTGTGCTAATCTTTGCTACTGTGATGATTGATTACAGACTTAGCATTGAAGGCAGTGAGCTATCACAACTGATCTGTTTACAGCTTTTTTTGGAAACTGCAGTTTTACAGAACATAAATGTTCTCTCTCATTCTCTAACAGACCAAAGGCATTAGCATCTCAGTGGGATCCACCAAGCAGTACTCTGCCTAATAGACATTGTTGAATACAACTTATCAGAACCATTATGTGGAGGCAATATGTGTCTAAAGCAATCTTTGGTTAATCTCCCACACAATTCCAGCAATACTAGATGGCAAAATCTAGTGCAGTCAGTCATTTGTATGTCCCTTGAGGAACTTTGCCTCCCCAACAGCTCTCCTGTAGGCCTCTAGGTTGTAAGCAGGATGCCCTGCTGCTGATGCATCCATTTGTAGATTATCAACGATGTCTTGCAGCCATCTTTGCCTCAGTCTTCTTTCTTTTTTCCATTATGTACCCTTCTAAGACAGTCTTCTCTAAATTATCATGACGTTTATTCATTCATTCGCATGTCCCTTTCAGAACTTTGCCTCCCTAACAGCACTCCTGTAGGCCTCTCGGTTGTGAGCAAGATGGCCTGCAGCTGATGCATCCATATGCAGATCACCAATGATGTTTTGCAGCCATCTTCACCTTGGTCTTCCTCTCTTTCTTTTTCCCCATTATGTACCCTTCCAAGACGGTTTTCTCTAGATTATCATGACGTTTAAAGTGTCCAAAACATTTAAGTTTTCTCTCTTTAATCCTCTTTACTAGCCAGCCTTCTTCAATATCAAGTTCTTGTAGTACAGATATATTTGTTCTTTTCTGTGTCCATGATATTTGAAGAACTCTTCTGTAGCATTTACATTCAAAGGCATTTATGTGTTTCTCAGCTGTTTAAGTGTCCAGGTCTCACAGGCATATGTTGCGATGGGAAAGACGGATGCCCTTAAAAATATTATTTTTGTACTTTTGTCTGTTCCTCTCCACAGCTTCTTTAGTTGTTTTACTTTCTGAAGAGCGATAGATGTCCTCCTTTTAATTTCCCTCATTGTATCTCCATTATTAGTTAGTAGTGATCCAAGATATTCAAAACTCTCCACTTCTTCCAATTTTTCCTCACTGATATATTATTTCAGCTCCCTTATTTGTTTGTCAGCTGTCATCAATTTAGTTTTCTTTGCATTAAGATAGATGTTTTGTTTCTCACTATTCTTATGAACTGACATAATTAGTTCCATTCTTTTTCCATCTAGTGCACAGAGCATAAAAACTAAAGCTAAACATAGTCCCATAGCAAATGCCAAAGGGAATGAAGCATTAGAGACCTCATTACGCTGGGCCATCAGCATATGAGGTAGTGTGGCCAGTTCCTTTCCTCGCTGCCTTTCCTGCCCAGATTTTCTCTGGTACCCATTTTACAAGGCTGGTCAACCTCGTGGCTGTATTGGTCGGAAAAAAAAATCCCGCTGAGCTGGGATTCGAACCCTAATCATTCAGTTGCTAGACATGTGCTCTAACCACTATGCTACCCGGTCCCCCGCACAGAGCATACGTATAGCAAATAAAAACATACGGATATATCATATTTTTTGCAGGATACATGAAAATAAGTTTCAGATAAAATAACAAACCTTCAAAAGAATGTGATGATGATGATATGAAGCTCTGTCAAGTGAAAAATCAGTAAAGCTTGCAGAATTCACTGTAAACTGATAAAAGAATGCCAGTGTGGTTGCTGGGGTCCAGATCTAAGTCTGAGGAACAAAGAATAGGACCACTGCCACCTTCTATGCATGTCGTAAAAGGTGACTAAGGAGGTTGGAGAGATAGGCCAACGGCCTGTTCCCTGGGGAAAAATCACAGCTTTACAGAAACACTGAAAGGAAAGCCAGAAAACTTTTGTCCCGGAAAATGAAGGGACTCTGATAGCAGCGAGCACGAAATTATGCAGTCAAAGCCAAAAGGAAGCTAAAGAACTGAGATCTCACCTGAGTATCAGAACGTCTTTTACCACTACATGATGGAAGACCTAGAACTACGTGGAGAAGAGAAACTATGGCTGCTGAGAGACAAGGGATGCATGCAGAAGGAAGAAGAGAACAAACCCAAGAGCAAGGACAGTTGGAGACTCTTTACCCATGACCTATGCTTCCAAAGGAGTGAAAGATAATGATGATAAAAGAACTTAAAATGACAGTGAAGTGGCAGATAATGATCCAGTTACCTTAAAAAAGTGGGTAGGAACCGCTACATGATTCTGTCCAATCACTTCATACTTGACATAAATTTTTCCATCTGGCTCTTTCCTATGAATGAAAAAAAAACATTACACTAAAAACTATTGGCCACTTGCTAGTAATAAAAAATGTCACTCATTTTAACAAAGGAAATGGAGGCATCTGTTTATGGTATAAATGTCAAACTATTTCACACTTTCATTACGTGCTGTGTCCGAAGGCACTGCTAATCAAGTTTCTCCATCTTGTGAGACCCTTGGTGTTTCTAATCAAGTCACATGCTTTTCTTTTACCCTGTCACTTCCCCAGTCTGTTAAGATATTTATCTCTTGGCCTCCTTCTCTTTCTTTTACCCTGTCACTTGCTTAGTCTGCTAAGATATTTATCTCTTGGCCTCCTTCTCTTTCTTTTACCCTGTCACTTGCTTAGTCTGCTAAGATATTTATCTCTTGACCTCCTTCTCTTTCTTTTACCCTGTCACTTGCTTAGTCTGCTAAGATATTTATCTCTTGACCTCCTTCTCTTTCTTTTACCCTGTCACTTACTTAGTCTGCTAAGATATTTATCTCTTGACCTCCTTCTCTTTCTTTTACCCTGTCACTTGCTTAGTCTGCTAAGATATTTATCTCTTGGCCTCCCTCTCCTTCTTTTTTCCTATTTGAATTTTTCAGTCATCGATAAGTTCTCTAATGTCTGTCTCATCATAACATGTCCCAAGAAATTCTGACTATTTTTTTAAACATAATTTTAACTACTTTTCATTTTTATCAAGGTTCTTTGAGGAGCTCTTCATTTAGTTTTTTTTTTTTTTGTCTGCCCAGGGTATTTGTTGCATGTTTCTTCAAAACCACATTTCTGTTACCATCCATTTATTTATCATCCACTGGTTAAGTTACACAACCATGCAGTAATACTGGTCCTTCTTTCTGGGAACTTTTTTTGGTGCTATAGTGTTAAGAATGTACATGAATCTTTGGTATATGTCTTTGGGGCTATAGTGTTACGAATGTACATGAATCTTTGGTATATGTCTTTGGTGCTACAGTGTTAAGAATGTACATGAATCTTTGGTACTATGATGCAATACTGTTTCACAGCAGCCTGACAAATGATTTACGGGCTCAACACAGTCTCTTTCATAGTGGAGCTTAACAAGAAGCCTGGCACTGTAGCCACTGACCCAATTTCCTGAGCACACCCATGGTGTACTGAACCATCTGTCGAAAAACAAAGGCTGCTGGAAAATTCCAAGATTACCCACAAACTTCAATACAGTTTTCATCCAAAAAAGTATAACAAACAATTCTCCAGAAACTATAACAACATTTTTCCAGATTGTACGACAATAAAGAGTTTTCCAGAAAATATAACAATAAAATTCTCGAGAGAATGCGAGCTGTTCAGATGGTAGACTAATAAACAGAATAAATAAAGCAAGAACAGCTATCACTAATCTTAGAAACATCTGGAAGCCCTCCCAGTACAGCTCTAGAACCAAAAACCAAAATAAAGCTGTTCAAAAGTTGTGTGTTACCCATACTCCTCTATGGAACAGAATGCTGGAGAGCAACTGAAACGGAAATGGGCAAATTATCCTCATTCCACACAGCCTGCTTCAGAAAGATTTTAAACATTTACTGGCAAAAGATGATAAATAGAGACCTACTTGCCCAATGTTAGCTAGAAGATATGCATGCCATAACAGCAAAAAAAAAAAACAACTGGAAATGGATTGGTCATGTGCTCCGAAGAGACCCCAGCAACATCACCAAAACAGCCATGCAATGGACACCAGAGGGAAAAAGAAAGAGGATGATCAAAGGCTACCTGCCAGAGAACTGTAGAAGTGGAAATGAGTAGCACACAGCACAGCTGGGACACAATACAAAAGCTGGCCACAGGCCGTGAGAGGTTGAGAGAACTTGTTGCCATCCTGCAAGATGCCATAAGATGTACTGGGCAGTGACTGCTTTATGATCGCCGACCAAGGATATGGATGGCTGGATGGATGCTAATAAACTGTTCTCAAGAAGCTATGGTGATAAACATTTTTTTAAAGAAAGTATAACAACAGTTTCACAGAATGTATAACACCAGTTTTACAGAAAGCATAACAATAAACAGTTCTCAGAAAGTATAACAACAGTTTTCTTGAAAGTATGATAGTAAACAGTTCCCAGAAAGTACAACAAGTTTTCTTCAAAGTATGATAATAAACAGTTTTCCCGGAAAGTATAACAAGTTTTTTTCAAAGTATGATAATAAACAGTTTTCCCACAAGGTAAAACCAATAGTTTTCTTGAAAGTATGATTAAAAAACAGCTTTCCAGAAGGTAAAATCAACAGTTTTCTTGAATGTATGATAAAAAAAAACAGCTTTCCAGAAGGTAAAACCAATAGTTTTCCTAAAAGTATAACAAACAGTCTCTACCTTGGTAGATACAGTGGGCCAGTGTACACATAAACATTCTTGTTATTGCGGGCTAAGGCTCTGACATATTTCTCCAAATTATTCCAAGCACTACGATTAAAACCCTCTCCAACCTGATTCAAAACAAAGAAGATGCATTTATAAAATGTAGACAAGGAGAAAATACAAGAAAGGTAAAAATGTAGATAAGGTAGATAAGGAGAAAATACAAGAAAGGTAAAAATGTAGATAATGAAAAAATACAAGAAAGGTAATAAATGTAGATAAGGAAAAAATACAAGAAAGGTAATAAATATTGTACAAATGATTAAGTATGTTAAGTTTCTTGATGCTTTAGTGGTAAGTGTGTACACGAGTCTTTGGTGCTGGTGGTATGTACATGAGTCTTCGGTGCTACTGTGTTAAGAATGTACATGAATCTTTGATGCTATAGTGTTAGGTATGTATATGCCTTTGGTGCTATAGTGTTAAGAATGTACATGAATCTTTGGTGCTAAAGTGTTAAGAATGTACATGAATCTTTGGTGCTATAGTGTTAAGAAATGTATGTATTTCATGCTATAGTGTTAAGAATGTACATGGATCTTTGGTACTATAGTGTTAAGAATGTACATGAATCTTTGGTGGTATAGTGTTAAGAATGTACATGAATCTGGAGATACAGTGGTAAGTTTTTGGTGCTATACTGTATATTTGTGGACAAGTCTTTGGTGCTGCAGTGGCAAGTATGTACATGACAGTCTTCAGTACTACAGCAGTAAGTAGATAACAAATATACATACAAGCATTTTTGAGTCTGGTGCTACAAAAGTAATGCTACAGTGGTATGAAGGTAATCTTGTACTGTAAGAATGTGCCTGAAGATTCTTGATATCAAAGCAGTAAGTGTGCACATGAAGGTCTCTGGTGCTACAGGGGTTATGTATGAAGGTCTCTGGTACTACAGGGGTTATGTATGAAGGTCTCTGGTACTACAGGGGTTATGTATGAAGGTCTCTGGTACTACAGGGGTTATGTATGAAGGTCTCTGGTACTAGAGGGGATATGTATGAAGGTCTCTGATACTACAGGGGTTATGTATGAAGGTCTATGGTACTACAGGGATTATGTATGAAGGTCTCTGGTACTATAGGCATTATGTATGAAGGTTTCTGGTACTATAGGGGTTATGTATGAAGGTCTCTGGAACTAGAGGGGTTATGTATGAAGGTCTCTGGTACTACAGGGGTTATGTATGAAGGTCTCAGATAATACAGTGGTAAGGATGTACATGAGAGTTTCATATACAACAGTGGTAAGTATGCATGAAGGTCTCAAGGTACAACAGTAGTAAGTTTGTGTATGAAGGTCTCATATGATATAATGGTAAGAATGTACTTGGAGGTCTCATATGCTACAGTGGTAAGAATGTACTTGGAGGTCTCATATGCTATAGTGGTAAGAATGTACTTGGAGGTCTCATATGCTATAGTGGTAAGAATGTACATGAAGGTCTCAAGGTATAACAGTGGTAAACATGTACATGAGGGTCTCTGGTACCACAGAATGTATTATATTATTGACAAAATCTTGTGTTGACAAAGGTTATGAGCAGATAATGTCAAAGTTACAATACAGCACTGTTGAAAAAGAGCCTTCATTTCAGTACAGGACCTGAGTCCAAATCTGGTTCTATGAAAAGAATATACATGGACACCTATAGGGACAAGGCTGAAGAGTTCTTACTGATAATAGCATTCATGGAGGCAGCCCATCTTCTTGTACAGATGGCCGAGTGTATGAAATTAAATGAATAAAGCAGAAGATGAAGATTTCAGCTCATCGCAAAATGAAAATACCAAAAACAGTGTCTGGAACTATCCAGTATTCAACGAGAGAGAAAGTTACAGTGCTTTACCTGCGGTGCAGTATTTGACAAAATGAACGTCTCATTCATTGCTTTCTCTGAATGTCTGTGGTTTGCGGCTGCTGCCAGATGACCCCTGTCATATCCGCTACCTTGGTAGTCTTTGTTTGTGGCACGATGGAAAGCATGTATTGATTCGTCTTCTGTGAACTTCATTTTTGACCTTAAAAAAAAACTGAAAGAATTAATATTCTGGAGGAGATGTATTTTTTGTTGTTGTTGTTGTGATATGTTATCGAACATGCACAACAATATTAACTATGAAAAAACCATGACCTCAATTTGGACATTTCAAAAGACAGGTTTTTATCTTTAAAGTTATTTAAAATAGATGAGCCCTAAATTATGTTTGAGGCCTTCTTCTTCTGCGTTCAAGGTTGTTGGTCACATCAGATCTTGATCCCTGTCGACATGGCAAAGCCCGCAGTCCTCTCCAGATCCAGATAGGAGCCCCAAAGCTTTTGCCCCAAGCTTGTGTCTTCTGGCCATGTCTCACGCCTCAGGTCTGCATGGTCTGGGCAATCTTGGAGGATATGTTCTGGAGGTTTGAGGCCTTCAATTGCCTTAATGAAAAAGGGAACACCTTATGCCTGAGAGCTACTTAAGAGGTAACATAATTGTCCCCATATTTTCCTCAACCTGTCAGTGCACTAGAGGGTGGTCTGGTCAATGTTATGCCTCACCACCTTTATTCTCCCAACTTCGCAAAGAGCCAGGTACATATTTCAGCAGCTGGATGTATAACTAGGGCATCACCAGCTGAAATGAACCAATAACTTCATCATGAGAGATGAACACACTAACCACAACCATGATGACACCCTGGCTTCATGAAGTTATGTAAAAATTTTTTACAGTAATATAACAATGAACAGCAAAACTTTGCTCCAAAGGCATTGTAAAAACATCTTTTTTTTTCTATTTCTTTTGCCTATTGCTGCCATTTCTGAGGATCTGTCCTTGATCTAATACATCATATACTGGCTGATCTGTTCTTGACTTAATGCATGATATGTCGCTTTATCTGTCCTTGACTTAATGCATGATATGCTGTCTGATATGTCCTTGACTTAATGCTTGATATGCTGTCTGATATGTCCTTGACTTAATGCATGATATGCTGTCTGATCTGTCCTTGACTTAATGCATGATATGCTGTCTGATCTGTCCTTGACTTAATGCATGATATGTTGTCTGATCTGTCCTTGACTTAATGCATGATATGCTGTCTGATATGTCCTTGACTTAATGCATGTTGTTTGATCTGTCCTTGACTTAATGCATGTTGTCTGATCTGTCCTTGACTTAATGCATGTTGTCTGATCTGTCCTGGACAATGCATGATATGCTGTCTGATCTGTCCTTGACATAATTTATGATATGCTGTCTGATCTGTCCTTGATTTAATTTATGATATGCTGTCTGATCTGACCTTGACCTAATGCATGATATGCTGTCTGATCTATCCCTGGCCTAATGCATGTTATGCTGTCTGATCTGTCCTTGACTTAATGCATGATACAGTGTCTGATACTTCATCATAACTGATCTCCCTTGAATGTATTTTACCTCCATCTTTCAACCTCATTCCAAAATGTCCTCTATTTCTGATGCTTCCCTGCAGGTGGTTGATTTAAATGCTCCTTTTGTCAGAATGTCCACAACTCTTCATCTGTTGCTCTTTTTTTTTTTAAATTTAGAAATCTCCTTAACCCAGCAGTTCCCAAACTGGGCAGCACTGCCTGCCCGAAAACAGTCAAAAGACTCGGGAGGGGGAGTTAGTGAAGGAAAAAGGACCAATGGGGTGGGGGGTCAGAACCAGCAGAAAAAAAAGTTTTGGGTAGCACTAAAGATGTGATCTGAGAGACAAGAGGGCAGTGGTCTTTAAAAGTTTTGGTAGCACTAAAGATGTGATCTGAGAGGCTAGAGGGCAGTGGTCTTAAAAAGTTCTGGTAGCACTAAAGATGTGATCTGAGAGACAATAGGGCAGTGGTCTTAAAAAGTTCTGGTAGCACTAAAGATGTGATCTGAGAGACAAGAGGGCAGTGATCTTAAAAAGTTTCTTTTTTTTATCTGGCCTTTTAAAAAACTGTTTATTACTTTCCTCATGTATCCATTCTTGTGTGTACAAAGTCTTTCTTACTGTGTCTTCATCAGGCCCAAGTCTGATAAAAAAGAAAGCCTGTATAAAATATGAGGTTCATCAATTAAAGGTATGTACTTGTCAATTAACGGAATTACCTTTCAACTCCTTCAACTCGTGTGACCCTGTCTGGCGTCAGATGTTCAAGCACCCAGTTAGCAGTCCTTGTTCTTCTGTCGTATGACAGGATAAAATCATTGTACGATCGAAGTGTGTCCATAACTGGGAAACCGTACTTGACCATCTCCCCAAAGGTGTTGGTGGACACAGCCTTCTCCGTTACTGGTGCTGGGAGATTAACGGCGTCTGTCGGGCGCGGCAGATTGCTCTTGGCGTGCAGCGGTGTGAATGTGAAGCTGTTTTCCTTCGAATGAGCTTGTTTGCCTATAAAATATCCTATGCTTAAGGAGCATGCTGCGACAACTGTTGTAGTTCGTGAGGACAACATCGTTGACGTGAATCACTTGTTACCTGACGTCCCTTTGAAAACTTGTAAACCGGAAGTGAAAGCCACGTGAAGGTCGTTAGAAGTTGGCATTCCCCTGGTCTGGGATGCCAATTCTAACAGGTACCTAACTGACATTGTAGATATTTAACTTGTATACTGAAAATATAATGAGGAATGTTAAAGAAGATGTAAACAAAGAATATTATGATCCCATAACAATTGGAGGTTATGAAATACCAGAGATTAGATATACTGATGGCACAGTATTACTGTCCACAACACAAAAAGGAATGGGAAAACTAATTATGTCAGTCTGTAAGAGTAATGAAGAGCAAAACCTCTATCTTCATGCGAAGAAAACTAAATTGATGACAACTGACAAAACAAACAAGGCAGCTGAAATATGTATCAATGAGGAAAAACTGGAAGAAGTGGAGAGTTTTGAATATCTTGGACCACTGCTAACTAATAATGGAGATACAATGAGGGAAATTAAAAGGAGGACATCTATCGCTCTTCAGAAAGTAAAACAACTAAAGAAGCTGTGGAGAGGAACAGACAAAAGTACAAAAATAATATTTTTAAGAGAATGCATCTTTCCCATCGCAACATATGCCTATGAGACCTGGACATTTAACAAAACAGCTGAGGAACACATAAATGCCTTTGAATGTAAATGCTATAGAAGAGTTATTTAAATATCGTGGACACAAAAAAGAACAAATATTTCATACTGCCATAACTTGGTGTTGTAGAAGGCTGGCTAGTAAAGAGGATTAAACAAAGAAAAGTTAAATATTTTGGACATATTAAGCGTCATGATAATCCAGAGAAGACCGTCTTGAAATGGTGCAAAATAAGAAAGAGAAAGGGAGGAAGACCGAGGCGAAGATGGTTGCAAGACATCGTTGATGATCTGCAAATGGATACACCAGCAGCAGTCCATCTTGCTCACAACCGAGAAGCCTTCAGGAATACTGTTAGGGAGGCAAAGTTCCGCAAGGGACATGCAAATGAATGAATGAATGACCTAACTGACAGATTTGTGTCAGTCATTCATTTATTTGCATGTCCCTTGTGCCTCCCTAAAAAGTTCAGCAAAAGTCAAAAGGGGCGGGGGGGGGGGAGCATAAAGTAAAACCATTGGATAAATACAACCAATGTTGATTGGACAGTAACGAAAAGGGGAGGACCTTAAAACATTACCAACAACAGATACGTGTGAAGAGAAGCAGGGAAAGGCAAAGAAGACAAGATGGACGGATGCTAATACACGAAAATTAAAGAGGACTTCAGTGACAACTATGAATCGCGTTGTTGTCAAGAATAAAGAAGTTGAGGATGAAACTTGGTATTTGGGGGAAAGAATGAACGATTCGTTAAGAGCTCCAGAAAGATGGTCAAATAATGTTTCCCCTCCTCTCACTGCATGTCCTATGAAAGTACATTGTATCTCTCCTTGTCTCTCCCGCTCTTATTATCATCATCATCATCAGGTGCCGTGCCGACTGGCGTTGGCTATTATGCTTCTCCAGAGTACCCGATCCTTCGTGCAGGCCATCAGTTCAGTTGGTGATCTCCTCTCACACCATCCCGTCAGACTGTCCAGTATCATTTCTCTTGATCTTCTTCCTTCTATTTTTCCTGTTGTTATAATATTTTCAATGCCCCCTCTTCTCATTGCATGTCCTATGAAAGTACATTGTCTCTCTCTTATCTTTCTGACAAGGTTTTTTGTCTCTCCAGCTCTTCTCATACATTCTTCATTAGTTATTTTTGCTGTCCAGGGGATTCGCAACATTCTTCTAATAAACCACATTTCTGCTGCTTCCAATGATTTTTGTGCAGACTTGCCTATTGTCCATGATTCACTTCCATATAACAAGATAGGTTCAATATAGCATTTTAGGACTCGTTTTCTAACATTGTTTGTGCGGACCATCCTAATGTCTGAGAGTAATTTTTAAAAAAAGAGTCCCACCTGACGGTCAGAATATAGGAGAAGCACCAACTCTTGGGAATGTTCTACCTGTACTCGTATGTTCTGTTTACGGAACTTAATCTTAGATGTAAAATGACGACGTGCATTTCAAGCCTTTAGACTTGGAATCTGAAGGATCCAGTTCAAGTATGAACAAGGTCCTGTCTCACTTATTTATAATGCTCTCTGGTAACGTTTCGGAATCTCCAAGAAATTGCGAGGAAAACCAAAAGATAGGTAAGATAAGGTAAAGATAAGATAAAGGTAAGATAAAGGTAAAATCCCCGTTTCCATGCCATTAAGGCATATTGGGTGCTTGCGTTTTCAAGACCATCGGCACATAAAACTGTGATGTGGGCAGTATCACACATGGCCGCATTTACCTTCCCAGTTTTCTCTGATCACCCATTTTTAGACGCTCTATGGATCCCGGGGCCTTTTTTTTTTTTTTGGTGTAGCAGTACCTGAAACCGCCCCCCCCCCCCTTCAACCACTGCTGGGACTTGAACCCGGTACTATTGAACTAGTAGACCAAGCGCCTAACAATTCGGCCAACCAGACTGTCAAAATGGATAAGGAATACTGTCCCTATATTTTGAGTCTCCGTAGTCTGAGGGTCACCGGTTGTGCTATATACTTCCACGAGATACCAAGGCAGTGATTGCGCTAAGATTTTCTGAAACCGGTAAAGTTGTACCTATCTTCCACTTTACATCAAGTACATTCATGTTTTATCAGTACAGAATTCAATACTTTATACTTTTTAAAATGTAAAACTGAACATATTTTACAAACATCAGAGAAAAGTATAAATGTGTATGTGAATTCCCCCCCCCCCCCCCCCCCAAACCAAGTATGTTATTGTCAGCGAAGTTTAATCTTTACAGAATGCTCACATGCTGAACTAGATGAAAACAGGCTTCTTTTTTTTGCGTCTGATTATTGTCCAGTTGATTTCGCTGGTTAGCCCAATACTAAGTTTTCGTTTAATATAAACCGGTTATAGTAACCGACGGCCTCCAAAAGTTTTACCAGTAATTGTTGGTTAACGCGATCGCTGTATCAAACAATCTATAATCTGTAATCAGAGACTGGCATCCCCGCTCTCCGGGCATTCCTACACGTGCTCCGCCTTCCGTTCCAACATCAATAGAAGCGTGAGCCTGCTGATGGAGCCAGTTACACGCTGGCTGTGGATAATGCGCTATAAACCATTTCATTCAGGAAAAAAGCGCCCACTTCTGTCGAGCAAATGTGACCTTCGTCGCACCCCGGAAGTCAAAAACTTTAGCCGAAACAAAACACGTATTATAACACAAAATGATGCGTATTACGGAAATACCAATTTATTGACTTCGGTTTCGTGCACAATACATTAAAAATCTATGATTGTAGCCACTTTATATAGAAGCAGATTCTGGTATTTCACATATAATATAATGTAAATCTTAAAAAGTAAAGAACTGTTACGTCTTTTCTTTTTTTTTTAACTTTTTTCTCCCTTTTTTTACTATTTTTTTCTTCTCTTTTATCCATTTTTTCCCCCGATGTTATTATATGCAAACATCTTTGTTTTTCTTACATTGACAGAAGAGAACCGTGGTAGAATACATTTTACCTAATACCTGAGAACAAGTCTCTAATAAAACTGCAAAAGGTATTCATTTTATTGTCACGTTTATAGTTATCTGAAAAGTGTTTCCATATTCTTGGACCCATCATTGCTGAACCCCTTTTGCTGAGATAGAAAACAGAAAAAAAAATTCAAGTCTGACAGATTTGTTGAATTCGGCGAGGGCGACTAGAGGGCATGCAGCCGGGAACCTCTTCTTTTGTTGTTGCTGGTGAAGCAGACTTTCTTCTCGGGGAAGATGATGAGCCCAGAGGCGTGCTCGATCTGACAGAGAGGGGTCAGGTAATCGTCCAGAGTGTGCTCCTTGCCGTCATCGACTTTGGTGTTGGGCATCATGTACGACTCTAGCTCCAGGTTGCCGTCGCGAGTCTCGATGATAATCACCTGGGGAGACATTCAGACGAAACAGCTCAAACTTCGCCTTTCACGTCATGCTAATGTTCAACAACACTTATTTTAACAGGTTAAAGGTCAAAGTAAGCTTAAGACAAATCGCGCCAGAAATTGAAATCATCAGTGGCCAGTACATTTTTTTTTAAACGGCCTGGCTGGCTAAGTGGTTAGGAGCTCGATCTACTAATCCGGTAGTACCCGGCTCAAGTCCAAGCAGTGGGAGGGGGGGGGGGTTTCTTCTGGTACCACCACATCAGAAAAGCCCTGGGGTCCACCCAGCCTCTAAAAATCCATACCAGAGAAGTCTAGAAAGGTAAATGCCGCCAGACGTGATACAGACCACATCACACGTTCATGTGCCGAAGATATTGGGAAATATGAACCTAACACCATATCCCCAATATGCCCTAATGGCATGGAAACGGGGATTTTATCAGTGATACCGCTAGGACTTTTTGAAACCGGTACAATTTTTTTTTATTACTTCTATTTGGGGTGAGATTTAATCTTTACAAAATAAAAATGCTCACATGCTGAACTGAAGTCAAAACTGGCTGACTCTCCTCCGTGAAAATCAACCTGTTGACCCCGTTATCCTCCATCTGATTTCACTAGTTGCTTTTTACCAGGTTTTTTGCTAATATAAACCGGTTTCGGTAACTGGCGACCTCGAAAGGTTTCAGTTTCTCTCTCTTCTTTACTCGATCTGTAATCAGCGACTTTCATGCCCGCACTCCGGACATTCCCATACGTGCTCCGCCTTCCATTCCAACACCCACCGACGCGTGCGCCTGCTGGCGTAGTCAGCCACACACTGGCTGTGGATAATGCGCGCTAAACCACTTCGTTCAGAAAAAAAAAAACGTCCACTTCCCTTCTCCCCCAATTCGACGATCATCCTCCTGATGTAACTGTTGCTACTCATCCCGATTTCGTCCTCCATATGCAGCCTATCCAACGTTGCACGTTTTTCATTATTTTTCTCACTTTTCTCACTCCCTCTATCGCTTTGTAAAACCGCACCATTCACCTCTATCTACCTATCCAAGGTGGCTCTTGCAGTCTCCTACTTGTCCAGTTTTATGGTGCCCTGGATTGATGCCATATCTGCCAGCTTGTCCAATCTCTCATTGTCTTTGACTCTCACGTGATAGTAAACTTTCCAAGATAGCAAATTTTCCTGGCATGGACTAGATCCGCTATGTGCTGTCTTCTGTCATTTATACGGGTACGTAGCACCTTTCGCAGTGATGGCCTCTGGGGACGTCACGGATAGCGGGAACTGTTGTAATCTTTCGTACGAACGACCTTGTGGCCACATTTTGTTATGAAGTCCATACGAGACTTCGGCGCGACGGAGTACGTGCTGCACGGCTGATGCTGAATACCCAGAAAGAAGCGCTGGGTCAATTATTTAATCGATCGTTTACCAGAAAATGCCGGTTAACGCGATCACTGGGATTTGACCTTACCTTACCTTATCTTACCTTATCTTATCTTACCTTACTTTACCTTATCTTACCTTACCTTACCTTATCTTACCTTACCTTACCTTATCTTACCTTACCTTACCTTATCTTACCTTACCTTATCTTATCTTACCTTACCTTACCTTACCTTACCTTATCTTACCTTACCTTACCTTATCTTACCTTACCAGTATATGTCAAGGAAGCACTAAAACGAGCAGACTGAAAAAAAGGCTAAATGACTGAAAAACTGTGCGACATGCATGAAAAACTTCTGCTGACTATAGGATTGGTGCAGCGAATGGTACATATCTGCCGACGCCGCCTTTACAACTGCGATCTTAGCCCTGGTTGTAACGCTGTTTGTTTTTGCTGTTGTTCGCCGATTCTGACTATGGTAGAGCAAGTTTAAAATTCGCTCTAAACAAGCAAAACTGAGCCGCAAGATACATTCTTTCCTTTAACAATGAGCACAGCGCTGATATCACGGTCAATGCAGCACGTTTTGTTTAACCCTTTTACTCCAGATACAGCTCTGGCATGGTTGGTAGATCCTGCTCTATGCTAGAAAATGCTCACAGCGATATTAAACAAAGTCTAAATAAAATGAAAAGTATCACATTTATAACCCAA
The DNA here is from genome assembly GCA_009760885.1 of Achatina immaculata. NCBI lineage: Eukaryota > Metazoa > Mollusca > Gastropoda > Stylommatophora > Achatinidae > Lissachatina > Lissachatina immaculata. The sequence continues at coordinate 4,112,031 of CM019720.1, forward strand.
TTCATATTTTAAATTACAAACTACCCTCCTTCCAGTTTCATTCTACCAAAATTTTTCATAAAAATATACTCCGGCAGAGCACAGAAATCAATTCAGTACTGAAAGAGTGTTAATATCCATAGTCAGTGCATCTCTTTTCTCACATCATGGACCCTTCAAAGCCAATAACAATTCGTTGCCGCGCGCCTCTTCAAAAAGGCCGCGGGCTGCATTCTGTTACTGTATGCGGCCCGACACATCTGACTTAGCCTACTTTTATGTGCAGGTTTGCCTCCCCATTGCGATCCTTATTCACTCGGTTAAACAATTGTCTGCTTCCATGGCCACTACCGGAAAGTCGACCAGGGTCTTGATCGGCTATGTTTCACCAACCCTGACGCAAGCAGCCAGCAATAGGTGGTTGACCACTTCTCTTTCAGCTCTGAGTACAGCGTCTTCGCCCAACCCCGCGTTAATTAATCGAAGGTTCGGATCCTTCATAACCTAATCGTTATTTTTCACCACTCTGGCGTCAGCGGCGCAAATACGCGGATTCTGCTCTAGAGATCATGTCAGCCGACCCTAAAGGCACCCACCTTGAAGAAATGAGTAGGCACCGACACTTCTCCTTCACCAAGAACGTCAAACCTCACGCGTGCTTTGCCGTCGTTTTCGCTGAAACGACAATGCGGGCATTTGGCTCAAAAACGACATCACTTAGATGATGGCATTTAAATGTAAATCTATAGCAAATATACAAGAAAGGCCAGTCTCGCGAATTATCAACAAGAGAAAAACCGTTTTAAAAAAATGATCTTTAAGGTATCATCATCATCATCATGAGCCAACTCCTTAAGGAAGACTGTAGTTTACACTAATTTGTACTACTGCGTTCTTCTTCTTCTTCTTTCTTCTTCTTCTGCTTCTTCTTCTTCTGCTTCTTCTTCTGCTTCTTCTTCTTCTTCTTCTTCTGCTTCTTCTTCTGCTTCTTCTTCTTCTGTCGCACACTCAGCCATCTAGACGAAGACCTGGGGGTCTCCTCCATGAATCCCGTCATCAGTTCTTCATGCTTGTCCCTCAGTATATAATTTCTGGTGTCAAGTTTAGGCTCTTAAGTCTTTCTGTAGAGAATAAACCTTTTCATTCACAAAAGAAAGAAAGAAAGAAAGAAAGAAAGAAAGAAAAAGAAAAAGAAAGAAAGAAAGACAGAAAAAGAAAGAAAAAGAAAGAAAGAAAGAAAGAAAAAGAAAGAAAGAAAGAAAGAAAGAAAGAATTAGGGCAAATCAATTGTTTTTAAAATTTGTTTAAACGGCACAAATAATCAAACGACTGAAATATTTCTTCCATTCATCTTTATCAGACCATCACGTGATTAACCGTGGCATCCTCTAACAGGAAAAAGGCTTTGCTTCTAGTCTGCCAGGAAGTAGTTTGTCTGCCAATTTAGGCAGTAACGCTGGCGTGAGTGAGTCATCAATATGGGACTGCTCACCCACCAGAACAAGGCATCGAATTAAAATTCATAATTCGAAATTCCAGTTTTAAATCCTCGGAACTATAATTTACTTTGCGAGACCGCTACAATGTTGCTAGAAAATAGTTTTATATACTTTAATCAAAACGTATTTCTACAGATAAGTTACATACGTGTAGTCTTAACTGTTTAGAACGACGGTTGATACACCATTTTCAGGTCGCAGACCCCATAAAGCCACTAATAGTTAGTCGTATCCCTTTACATTCCTCTATCACCTTCAAAAGTTGCTTACATTCTCCCTTAACTTTCAAAATTTCCTTACATTCCCCCGTCACCTTTAAAAGTTCCTTACATTCCCCCCGTCACTTTCAAAAGTTCCTTATATTCCTCCTTCACCTTCAAAAGTTCCTTACGTTCCCCCGTCACCTTCAAAATTTCCTTACATTCCCCCTCACCTTCAAAAGATCTTTACATTCCCCCGTCACCATCAAAAGTTCCTTACATTCCCTCGTCACCTTCAAAAGTTCATTACATTCCCTCGTCACCTTCAAAAGTTCCTTACATTCCCCCGTCACCTTCAAAAGTTCCTTACATTCCCCTGTCACTTTCAAAAGTTCCTTACATTCCCCTGTCACTTTCAAAAGTTCCTTACATTTCCCCATCACTTTCAAACATTTCTTACATTCCCTCATCACTTTCAAACATTTCTTACATTCCCCCGTCACCTTCAGACGTTCCTTACTTTCCCCCATCACGTTCAAACGTTCCCATACTCCACATAATCTTGACTTACAACGCGGAACCGCGGACTTCCCAAAAGTCCCTTAATCTCAGTTTGGGAACCATTGGTTCCGTGTCTACATCGGACTCGTCAATACCCTGTAGCAGAGTCACGTCGTTGAAGATTCGCTTAGATTGTTTTTATTATTTGCTTGATATTGTTTTTATTATTTGCTTGATATTGTTTTTATTATTCGCGGGGGGGGGGGGGGGAATCATTCTCGGAGAGCTGTGAAAACAACACCCCCCCCCCCCTCACACCTCGCGAATAGTCAGGTCTTCGAGGACTGCCAAAGTCATACAAAACATGAGAACAATCCATCATTTGTTTATGCACAAAACTATTATAGGAGGGGCGTTCAAAAAGTAGTGCACCACGTCATTTTTTTTTTCAGCTAATAATGAAGATAGAAGCATGGAATTTTGCACACTTTAAATATGACATGTGCCGATTGCGTGAACCAAATTACACCGCAACTGGCCAAAGAATGTGGCTGCCCTAACCGTTGAAGTGGAGCGTGTTAGCAACTTGCGGTTTAAGCTGCGAGTTGTGATAGAATTTCTCGTTGCATAGAAGGAAACTGTTTTTAACATTCACAAGCGTCTATGTGATGTGTATGGGAGTTTTGCGAAAGACATGAGTACAGTCAGTCGCTGGGTTCAAATAATCAAAGAATCAGAAAGTGGAGATAAGGAGTTGCATGATCGGCCGCACTGTGGACATCCTGCCACAGCCACCAAGGCAGAAATGTTGAATGAATGAGTGAATGACTGATCTTTATTTTTAAAAGGTAAAGAATTGGGCACGCAGGCCCGTCTTACATTCTGCCCTTCATCACTCCATCTTTCATTCTTCCTACACACTCGATTTAATGCAAATATACAAATTAAATTAGGAAAAAAACATATCAAAAGAGTGTAAGATTAAACTATTACATTCAAAGTAAAAGAGAAGAAGTAATTAACCTAATAAAATAGCTCTCACACACACATACATATACATAAACAAAAATACATTGTAAATACAGATCTTCTAACATATGTTTTTTTAACAAACATTAAAATAATTTCTAACAAGTTACTTTTCGAACTATGTCATTTTAGTACTTGATGGTTGGCGAGTCAAGGGGTTGAGAGAGTGCTGGTTATTCTATGGAGTCGTATAATTACAAGCAAGTAAATAATGAAACAGGTTTGGGTTAAAGGAGTATTACCAATGGATTTTAAATGTTAGGGGAGGGTGTTCCAGAGCTGTACTGCAGAGTATGCAAGGCTTTTCTTGTACAGATCAATCCTGGGTTTAGGAAGAAGACAGTTTTTTAAACGCTAGCTACGTTTAGTATTATACGTAAACAGTGACCACAAGTAAGGTGGAACATTGTGCGACAGAATTCTGTGAACAAACTTAACTTTGTTAAAAATGACTCTGTATTTGAGGGGTAGAATTTTGAGTTGTTTGTGCTGATCTACAGTCTGTACTGGGTGTTTTGTCACAAATCAGATTTAATGCTCGCTTGTGAAGTGAGTGGAGCCTTTTTGTGTTTGAGACTGAGCATCCATCCCAGATTGTGAAACAGTAATCTAAGTGTGTTTGTATGTGTGATATGTAGTATATCTTTCTTGTGTCTTTGTCGATAAAGTGTTTAATTTTGGCTTGTTGGTAAACTTTCTGTGCAATCAAGTTAGTTAGGTTATGTATGTGAGAATTCCAAGTTAAATGCTAATCAATGATGAGTCCTAGAGTTTTATGTTCATGAACATTTTCTATTGCCTTAGTCCCAGCACAAAGCTGTAGTGAAGTTTGTTTGTTTGTTTGTTTGTTTGTTTGTTTTTGCATTCTGCAGTTTCTGTCTTGTAGTGATGAGCATGGATTTTGTTTTGTTGGTGTTTATCAACATACCATTTTTATTACTCCATTTAATCAAACTGTTTATATCATTTTGGAGCGTTATCTGTAGTTTATTGATGTCATAGTCACTATTGTAAACAGTACAGTCATCAGCAAAAAGATCACATGAAGAGTGCTTTAAATGTAGTGGTAAGTCGTTAATATAGGTAGGAAAGAGAAGAGGACCAAGAGTGGAGCCTTGAGGAATATCAGTATCAACCACAGAAGTCAGATATTTTGTTTCTAAAACAAATTACTTGTTTTCTACCCGAGAGAAAAGATGTAATACATTTTGGTAGGTCAGGGTGTAATCTATAGCCTTCAAGCTTTTTTGAAAGAATTTCATGATCAATCATATCGAAGGCTTTCTTGAAATCAACAAAAACAGCACCACACAATTTGCCATCATTTATATTAGATAGCCAGCTTTCAGTCATTTTAGTTAATGCTGTGTGACAGGAGTGATGTGGTCTAAAACCTGACTGACTGTCTATTAGTAGATTGTTTTCCTGCATGTGTAGAAGTGTTAACTTTTGTATATGCTTTTCAAGAGGTTTAGATAGTGATGACAGAATGGATATGGGTCTATAGTTTGAGTGGTCACTAGTCTGTCCAGATTTAAAAAGAGGAAAAACTTTGGCGAGTTTAAAAGCGTCAGGGAAATAATGTTTGTCAATGCACAAATTGTATAAGTATGTTAGTGTGCCTGTGATAAATTGTGCAGCGTAGCGTAGTATCTTGCTACTAATGCCATCACATCCTGCTGAGTTAGTGTTCTTTAAGGACCGGATGTAGTTATAAACCTCACCGACTGTGAGGAAAGGAATATTAATTTGTTTTAGCTTTACACATTTAATGTCGATGTAAGTTTACAACACGCTCAGGTCGCAAGTAGGGATCGGTAATGAAGATTTTAGAATACTCGATCCATCATATAGTCCCGATTTGGCATCCTCTGTTTGGTACGCTTAAAGATGCACTCTGAGGGGTAAGATTTGAAAATGATGAAGGAGTGATTACATAATCAAGAGAAAATCTGGTACGGGCTAGGAATACATGCACATATTTCGCGCTGGCGTAAAGCCGTACAAGATGATGGGGATTATGTTGAATAATGCCGATGTTTACAAGACATATCCATGAATATCGTGTATAAATTTCATGCTTTTTTAAATAAATAGCTCCTGAGAAAAAACGATATGGTGCATTACTTTCTGAACGTCCTTCGAATTAATAATTTACACAAACTATTATATTAATAAGTTACACAAAACTACTATAATGATAACTACAGTAGTGTTCACAACAAGCTAAGTGAGACAGATCTGGCAGTCGTAAACGCAGCGATGGATTAAACAACACCAAGGCCCATAGGCTACTTAATAAGGGCTCCTGCTCCCCCTTAGATCTGATCCATCAGTCTTCTAATATACGGCTTGATTCCCCTCTGGTTGTGAGCTCTATACGAGTTTGTTTTGCACAGACCAACCACAACAGTAACATCGCTGTCAGCCCTTTAACTCTTCAGCAAACTTAGTTCTTAATTGTTAAGTCATTTTCGTGTAAATAACTTTACTCCATATTTGCAGTGAGTTTTTTCTACCTGTCCCCCCCCCCCCCCCCCACGCATCCTGGCCCCTAGGGTCAATCCTGTTCAGCCTAACACTGCATAAACAGGTTGTGAAAACATGCCTGTAACGGTAATTTGTCACTGTATAAAACAGGTTGTGCACACTTGGCTGCAATCGTTTCTTTCAACTGTTAAAGGATTTCTACCAGCTGACTGTCTTCTTAGTCCATTTCTTTCTTTTCCCCAAGAGTTTTCCCACTGCTTGTTACATTTTATAGCTTGTCTTTTTCATGAAGCGTCCAATTAATTTTGATCGATATTTTCTTTTATCGCTATTTCTTTTATCGATATTTTCTTTTATCGTTATTTATCTCTGATCGCTATTTTCTTTTATTGTTGCATCTTCCCTGAAAACGTAAGTGGTTTTTCTAACCAGCAAGGGTATACGTGGCATCTTTCTTCAGATTCGCATCTTTAACTGGTTCCTATTTCAATACAAAAACTCTACGTGTCAAAATATGACAGCGTCTTTTGTGCTGCAAAGTGGTGTAGGCAATGTGCCTTAGCTGGGCCTTACCTGGGTAAGAAAAGAGGACCAGTGCAAACATACACGCTCTTGTTTTCTCGGACAAGCTTCTCTCTGATGTAGCACTGGAGGTCAAACCAGGGCCCGCAACTGAATCCAGGGGCCTGTTGAAAATGGGGTTTGTCTATTAAGATATATATATATATATATGTCTATTAAGTTATATGTAGAATAGGACCACCAGTGAACAGTCGTATAATAAGAGCACGATACAACCTAAGACACGGAAGAATGACAATAATACAGTGTTATCACCCACGAACGATGCAGATGATGAGGTGAAAGATGATTTCTACCACCAACTACAACAAATCATCAACAAAGTCCCTAAACACGACATCCTAATTGCTATTGGGGGACTTCAACGCTAGGGTAGGGAAAGATAACACCGACGTTGAAAAAGTAATGGGGAAAGAAGGAATTTACATGGTTAATCAGAACGGAGAAAGATTAATTGAAATATGTCTAACAGAAGGCATGGTCATTGGAGGCACAATATTTTCACACAAAGAGATAAATAAAACAACATGGATATCTCCAAATGATAGAACTAGAAACCAGATAGATCATTTTTGTATTATTAGAAAGCAATACAGAACATCTCTGATAGCTGTAAGGGCATAGAGGGGTGCAGACGTCAACAGTGATCACAATCTGTGTATAGGGAACATAAAACTAAAACTGAAACGCCAACACAAGAAATCAATACACAGAAAGATAAACAGCCACAGCCTACAAGAAGAGAATACTAACAGTAATTTCAATCAGGAACTTGCCAATCATTCCACAACACACAGTGAAGTTGAGGAGATAGGTATAGATAAATTATGGAATTCTTACAACACAGTCATAATCACAGCAGCAAAAGCAGGCGCTGGACAGAAAAAAAAAGCAAACAGAAAAGCATGGATATCAGAAAACACATGGAAGTACATACATGAAAGACGAGCAGCCAAATTAGGCATGTTGAATGTAAAAACAGATCTTGGAAAAGATCTGGCGAAAACAACATACAAAGAAATAGACAAGAAAGTAATAAGTTCAGCTAGAAGAGATAAAAGAGAATACATATACAATATGGCGAAAGAGGCAGAGAAAGCAGCAAAAACAGGAGACAGAAAAACGTTATATAACTTGCAAAAGAGGCTAACAGGTATTATTACATCTAAAGAAAGACCAGTCCTTAGCAAAACTGGAACCCCTATTAACATCAAGTAATGATCAAAAGCAAAGATTGGCTGAACACTTCCAAGAAATACTTAATCGAAACCGACTTATCAGTCCCACAACTAAATGTCAACCTAGATGAAATTACATTGCATGAAATTGAAGCAGCGGTGAATTTAACGGCTAACAACAAAGCTGCAGGTGAAGATGAAATAACACCTGAAATGTTAAAAGCTATCAATAGTGACAACATGAGACAACTACATAGTATGTCTAATAAGATTTAGAAAGAAGAAAAGGTCCCTTCTAAATGGAAAAAAGGAATCAATGTTAAAATACACAACAAAAAAAAATCAACCTTAGTGACTGTAACAATTGGAGAGAAGTAACCTTAATATCAGTTGTGTCAAAAGTATTTTGCAAGGTCATTTTTTGAATAGACTTAAAGATAAGAACAAGCAGGATTTCGAAAAGGGAGAAGCTGTCTCGACCAGATCTTTACTCTAAGAATAATACTTGAAGAACGTATGGAAAAGCAGAAACCATTAATACTGAACTTCAAAGACTTTAAAAAGGCATTTGATAGCATACACGGAGATTCACTGTGGAGAATTTTAAGTCTATATGGAATACCATCTAAAATGTTACCATCATTAAGGACTTCTATAATGGATAATGTTTGTGCAGTCAAAACAGAAGAAGGGATGAGTGAATGGTTCCAGACTGAAACATGTGTGAAACAAGGATGTATGCTGTCTCCCTTGCTTTTTGGCATTGCGATAGACTTCATAATGAAAAAAAATGCTGCACAGGTAACACAGGTATTGACTGGGTACATGGGACCCAGATAGAAGATCTTGGTTTTGCTGATGACATAAATCTTATCAGTAACAATGTGAATTCCATGCAAGAAAAAAAAACAGATATCGTGTCTTCACTGGCTAGCAAAATAGGACTTGAATTAACAAGAACAAAACAAAAATGAGATTCTTCAGAAAAATTCTTGGAATATCAAGAATGGACAGAATGATGTCATTAGAAATAAAGTAGGAGTTGAACCCGTTCCGAACTATATTCAAAGACAACAAATAAAATGTTTCGGTCATGTGTCAGGACTACCAACAGAACGTGTACCACAGAAAGTAATGTTTTACAGACCACACAAAGGCAGAGGAAGGAGCCGCCCATGCAACCAATGGACCGATGGTATAGTAGAGTCCATGACCATCTCAGTGTACGAAGCCAACAGGCAAGCCATTGGAAGACAGTTACACTTCACCTCTACACCTAACAGTATATGAGGAAGGACAAGACAAGACAAAAACACAAAAATAATGAAAATTCCCCTTAATCAAAATGGAAAAATACACGTAGAAGGGACAGATATTGAAGAAGTCAATCAATTTGCATACCTTGGCAGCTACATAGACCAGGATGGTGACACCACAAGCTAGAATTAGAATTGCAAAAGCAGCATCAATCTTCAAGAATCTTGAGAACATGTGGCATTCAAAAGTTATAAGCACAAAAAGCAAGTTAAGACTATTCAATTCAAATGTAATATCCACCCTCATTTATGCATGCGAAAGCTGGAAAACAGCTAGACAAGAAATTAAACTCATTTGAAAACAAATGCCTAAGGAAAATATTCGGCATTAAGTGGAACGAATTCAAGAACAACTCAGAGATAAGATAGATGACTGAACAACAACCAGTCTCATTGGTGATCAGGAAAAGGAGATGGACATATGTTGGTCACGTGATGAGAAGAAACGATTAGAGAATCCCAAAACAAGCTATCAAGTGGAACACAACAGACCAAAGAAAAATAGACAGACCGCGTGAAACTCTGAAGAGGACATTGTTAAGAGGGGCCAAATTAATAGGCACAAAATCCCTTGATGAAGTTGAAAAGCTCGCCGAAAACAGGAAAACTTGGCGAACTACCTTGCGTGCCTTATGTGACGTTTAACGGCGCGGGAAGGATATAAGATATAAGATAGTAAAAAAAAAGTAAAGGTAATCCTGTCATGCCTTAGAGGCACATATGGATTTGGTGTTAGTGCTCATATTTTCCTTGACCTGTCAGCACACTAGAGGGTGATATGGTCAGTATAACGCCTGGTTGCCTTTCCTTCCCCAACTCCAGAAGAAGTCAGGTATCCATTTCTACAGTTGGGTGACTGGGGTGCCTCCGGCTGGATTCGAACCCCCGACCTTCGCCACGAGAGATCAGTGCACTAACCACTGCGCCACTCAGACACCCAAGATATAAGAAGATAAGATTAAGTTATATTGTCTATTAAGTTATTCAGGGTCGCAATGTTTCATTCTTTCCTGTCAACAACAAAAAAAAAAAACGATGATCAGGCAGTTATTATACGATGTCAGAGGATGTTTTAAATGCACACTTTTATACGCTGTGAAGTGTGGGTACAGGTTGTTCTGTCATGCCATTTGGGGGTGGGGGGATGGGGTCAAGTGGAGGGTCTGGCATTAGTGTCCATATGATGCATGACCTGTCGACGCACTAGATAGTGATATGGTCGGTATCACGTATATAAGCTGTAACATGACTAAATCCGTGATAATGACTTGCATTCTCTTTTTCTCTCCCTCTCTCTCTCACGTTCTCTCTCCCTCTCTGTCTCCTCTCTCTCTCTCTCTCTCTCTCTCTCTGTCTTGGTCTACTGACTTGCTTGCATCGTGGAAGAAGCCAGAATGGGCCATAAGGCACATTCACTGACAATCCTGTGAAGAGACAGGACGCGTCACTGGCAGGGTCGTCAAATCAAGCAAGAATCATCATCACCAGACCTAGATCTAGCCAATCACGAAAGGTTTGTGAGCACAGCTCTCCGCAAGGGCAAGCCCCCGCGCCTCAAGACTTCTTCCAGAAGCAAGATAAGCATGGCCCCCACTTGATAATTCGATGCGTTTATTTCACCATGGCAACGGCTGCCAACTACCCACAATCTCGGCTACATATCAACAACAGATCTTCACAGCACAAGAGCGGGGTAGTCACTACGATCTAAGAATATTTCCATGCGTTGTTGTTGTTGTTGCTGTTGTTGTTGTTGTTTTCGAATATGCTCGCAGATGGACATTTTCGGTACTCACAATTGGCACAACATTGGTCATGACCTGGGTCTCAGAGCAAGCCTCTGGGTCGAATGGGTAATTTGCAGGGTCCGCCAACAGTCCAAGCTCGTACTCTGTATCGCAGTAGTCTCTCACATCCGAGCGATGGTAGCCATGGACGCGGCAGTCAGGGCGGAATTTTGGCTTCTCGTTGCTAAGTGCGCGTTTTCTTCTCTGAAAGTTTACATTCAAAGAATTGTGAATTCTCTTGTGATTTTTAATGGATAAATTCTTCTTCTTCTTCTTCCTTAGCGATGCCCTACTCGCTCGGTCAGACCGCTGTCTGTTTCCATGAGGCATCATTGGCAGGTTGGATAGGGTCTTGATCGGCCATGGTTTGCCAAGCTATCGATAAGGGCTCGTTGACCACTTTCTCATTCCCTCTGAGTACTGTATACTCGATCCCTAACGAGGGATTATTATTATTATTATTATTATAACAACGCGGCACGTTATGAATACATGATCTCTCGCAGTCATCCAATGACAGAAAACTGAAACAAAGAAAATGGCAATATTTTACTATTTTACATAGAAATCTGCAGGGACAAAAACTGCTGCGTTTCAGGGGTCCGTACAAATATCGGAGCCAGGCGGAATGGGGGCCAGTGAATCAAGGTAAGGTGGAGTAGAGCCAGCGAATCAGGACAGATCGGGGCCAGGAACTTGACGGTAGATCAGGGCCATTGAATCAGTATAGATCAGGACCAGCAAATCAGGATAAATCAGTACCAGCGACTAAGGGCAGATAAGAACCTTGCTAATCAGGGCATATCATGGCCAGCAAATCAGGGTAGATCAGAGACCAGTGAATCAGGGTAGATCAGGGTCAGAAAACCAGGGCAAACTCAGGGCCAGTGAATCAGGGCATACAGGACCAGCAAATCATGACAAAACAGGGCCAACAAATCAGGATAGATCAATGAACCATGACAAATCAAGACCAGTAAATGGTGACAGATCGGAGCCAGCGAATAAGAGCAGATCATAGCCAGCGAATAAGAGCAGAGCAGGGCTAGTGAGTAAGGGTAGATCAATGTCAGCGAACCAAGACAGATCGAGGGCCATCGAGCCAGCGTAGATCAAGGGCCAGCGAACTAGGGCGAATCGAATTATCCCAGCTCCCTCCTGGAGCCATACGAATAGACTGGTCCTTCATTTCTACACCATGCTTTGTGACTTGGGACTCGACATGATGCATATGTTAGCGAAAACTTACCTCTAGGATACATACTCATTTCCCAAAATGGTCAGTGCATCAGCTGGAAAGAACTTCTCTAAACCTGCAGAACAACACTCACTGCACACAAAAACATTTTATGTTATATTTTTTTTTTTAAATGCAGTGGTCATATTTCCCTCGAATTGACTCAAAACCTGATTCTATAGTTTACAATAATTTAAAATTACGAACTGCCAGCTACGGAACAGAACTATATTATTGTAGTTAGTTTTTTAAGAAAACAAAAAAAAATAATTTTAATGACTCTAGCTAGGCCTAGATGGACACCACAGGGGAACAAAAGTTAAGGGTAGACCAGAGGAGACATGGAGAAGAACAAATGAGAGGATGCTGAGCACTGGATGGCTCACTTGGGCAAGAGCGGAAAAAAAGGCAAAGGACAGGAGTTTGTGGAAAACCCTTGCGGAAGTCCCATATGCCATGGGCGCTTAGGGATCAGAGAGAGAGAGAAGGAGAGAGAAAGACAGAGACAGAGAGAGAGAAAGACAGAGAGAGAGACAGAGAAAGAGAGGTAGGCTCAGTATGGCCAATCTAACAAACCAATATAGGTCCAACAGGTTTCAGTAATTCTAAATATGACATTCCGTTATGCAGCAGATACTGCGCAAACGCTTACAAAATTAAAGATCTACAAAAATTGATGTTCACTTACTTATAAGGGCACACATTCAATCTCCTGTCGCAAGGGTCGTCTCTGAAGAGCTTGTAGTACTGAAGATGCTCATATACCCAGTTCGGAATGCGATTCTTCGTGTCATAGGAGATTATGAAGTTTTTGTATCGAAGAGGTTTACAACAGGCTGTCAGCTGAGGGAATCCAACAACTCGTCTGATACGATCGCCAACGTACGTCTGGCAGTGCTCTTGTCTACGTGCTGCTGCAGCACTGACTTTGGGCAGACATTTCTCTAAGCACAGCTTACTGACCTTGACCTCCGGTACTAACTCTGTTTTCGAGCCGTCTACATAGCTCTTGACACCGACCGCCAGGGTACATGCTGCTTTGGATAAGCTTCGGAACATGGTTGGTGGAGGTCAGGGGTTGGCAAAGATGAGTCCGGATGTACGTGGAGGGTTGGTCTCTTCTGTTGGGTTTTCCAACTGCTGGATTCCTTATATATAGACTAAAAGGTGCATGCTGGGAGTTTACGTCAGAGCACCCTAAGCGACGGATGAAGTTCCGTGACGCAAGAAAACCCCAACAAGATGAACCGGGTAATTCTGAACGTTGCAGACGGTGCAGTGTGGTACAGTCCCATCTCAGTAGGGGAGTCAATAAAAATGGCGGGCATTTGGACTGAAACATCACAAGATTTTAAACAAGCAAAAACCATTACACTGAGTCACTACAGCCAGTTCTAATCGGCGCGTAGTCAGTGAAAACGTGAAAGACAGCAGCCGATATTTTGGTTAAATCACGAACAGGCCACTGTAGTCTGCTCATTTCATGCCCTTGCTACAGTCAGTCAGTCAGTCAGTTATCTGCATGTCCCTTGTGGGACTTTGGCTTCCTAACAACTCTCCTATAGGTCTCTCGGTTATAAGCAAGATGCTCTACTGTTGATGCGTCCATTCACAGATCATCAATGATATCTTGCAGCCATATTCGCCTTGGTCTTCCTCTCTTTCTTGTTTCCCATTATGTACCTACGTCTCCTCTAAATTATCATGACGTTTAACATGTCCAAAATATTTCAGTTTTATCTATTTAATGGTCCTTACTAGCGAACCCTCTTCAATATTAAGTTATTGTAGTGTGGATATATTTGTTCCTTTTTGTGTCCATGAAAGACTCTTCTGTAACATTTACATTCAAAGGCATTTATGTGTTTCTCAGATTTTTTTGTTAAGTGTCCAGGTCTCACAGGCTTATGTTGCCTTGGGAAAAAAATCTTACTTTTGTAGTTCTGTGTATTCCTCTCCCCAGCTTCTTTAGTTGTTTTACTTTTAGAAGAGGGATAGATGCCCTCCTTTTAATTTCCTTCATTGTAATCTCCATTATCAGTTAGTAGTGCTATAGTGGAATACAGATATCAGAACACGTGCTCCAAATATATCCAGCGTCTGCAGACCTCCATATCCAGACCTTTAAGTAGGTCCGTGTGAAGGCACTTCAAAGAATGAGGTCGTTAAAATGTGCAGTCCGGGTACAGGCTCTCTGTCTGTAACACTGTGAACCTGTTGGTGGGTTGTCTGTATCGAGCCTCCCACTCCTCCAGAAAGGCCCCAGAGACGGATCACCCCAGGCCCAGAACTTGCAACAGAGCTGTTTGAGGACCTACTTCTTGCCTGTGGTGGACTCCAGACCCCGCAGCACACAGTTATACAAGTATTATGAGAACCGCTGAGGGTGAGATTTCATACATTTCCGAGAACTGATCAGCCCTGTTTCGCTGACTCTGATCTGCCCTGTTTCGCTGACTTTGATCTGCCCTGTTTCGCTGACTCTGATATGCTCTGATTAGTGACTCTGAGCTGTCCTGATTCATTGGCCCTGAATTGTACTGATTCGTTGGCCCTGAGCTGTCCTGATTCGCTGGCACTGATCTGTCCTAATTCGCTGGCCCTGATCTGTCCTAATTCGCTGGCCCTGATCTGTCCTAATTCGCTGGCCTTAATCTGTCCTAATTCGCTGGCCCTGATCTGTCCTAATTAGCTGGCCCTGATCTGTCCTAATTCGCTGGCCCTGGTCTGTCCTAATTCCCTGGCCCTGATCTACCTGATATTTGAGGCATAAAGTACGCCCACTGAGAGAACCTGAATAAAACTGTGGTCTTAACATTCCAGCCAGTGGGCTCCAAAAACACTTTGACCTGGCACTCCAAAGCAGGACAGCACGAAACTGATATTCCGCAAGTATGCTCCAAATAAGGAGACAATGTACTTTCATATGACACGCAACGAGAAGAGAGGGGGGGGGTGTTATTGAAAATATTGCAGCAGCAGAAAATATAGAGAGAAGAAGACCAAGGAGAAGTTTGACGGGATGGTGTGAGATAAGATCACCAAATGAACTGATGGCCTGCATGAAGGATCGGGTACTATGGAAAAGCAAGTCAGTGACAGTCGATGATGATGACGATGATGATGATGATGATGACGATGATGATCTAAATCTGACTAGCCTAGGCAGTCAAAGACAACAAAACCTGAGACAGAAAGTTCAAAATTCAGACTCGTCTTCACTGCATTCAGGACAACCCCATATATACCCCACCGCCTGCCGCAGCATCCATCCCAGAGTATGTTTGCTAATAGTTCCTGTCAAATGTTGACTGTTTACGATGTGTTTTCTGCCACACAGTTCAGATTTCCTGCCAGCACCTTTAATTTGTCCTAGCTCCAGCAATCTCCTCACAGCTACATTGCTTTTCCATTCCCGCTCTTCATTTTCCCATATTCTGTCCAATACAGCCTTAGTAATGTCCCCCTTGTCCCTTGTCAGTCTGCCGTATATTTTAGCCTGTCCAGCAAGTCTGTCTGTCACATCATTTCCATGTACTTCCGCATGGCCTGGACAGTAAAGCCACGTTAGGCTTGCTACAGTTAACTGGTTTAACAGATGGTCCAATTCTTTTCGAAGCAAATTCTTCTCGATCTTACGAAGCATACTCTATGAATCCGTCACAATGACACCATTAACCACACTGTGAGCAACTAACCAGCCCACTGCCGCCGAGACAGAAGCTAACGAGAAATCAACGTCATTGTACACGGTCAAACCGTGAGTGCTCTACTGCCTGGTCATCAGCTGACAAGAAACTGCTGACTAGTGTCGCCATCAGCACGAACTCCGTAGCTAACGGCTCTTCCTTCCCATAGCGTTACCCTGGAACCCATTTTTTTCTGCCACCGTTGTGAGTGGAAATTGAAACCGCGTCGCCTGGTCGGCGAGCGAGTGTTTAATCCACTACACCAGCGCGGCTCCGGCTAACGAGACGACACAAAATTTCTGGAGAAGGCTGTGCCCTCTGTCTTGATGACGTGGCCCCACATTTAGCATTACCTCACATTTAGTCGCAGAAGAGGGTACAGACTTGGTGCTGGGGCATCGTATCGTGTTAGAAGCACAAGGAAAATAAAATATAAATCAACATGGAACTTGTGGCATCAAGTCTCTGTGCATTCAAGCACATAAGAGGAAATCCAGGCAATTACGGATGTGTTCGGAGTGAAACGCTGGTGATACTAACTCAACTAAAGTGTGAAAGAAAGATGAGGAATACTGAAAAATCGGACAAAGAGAAAACGAAAGTTCACAGATGTATGCCTGATAGGTTAACCTCGTATTCCTGTGCAACAGTGGTTCTCAGACTATTTTTTCGTCGTGGACCACCTTTTCTGGTCTTAGAACAGCTGTGGATCCCTTATTAAACATAAAGTAGTAAATAGAACCTGTTGAAAGCTCAATACCCGTTCCATTGCCGGTCTTTGGACTTCACAAATTCCCTTCGTGGACCTCCTGCAAGTCCACGTGTGGTCGTTCGAAATCAGAGTAAACCAGAAATGAGTGATGTTAGCTGGTCATGTGAGTAAGACATGACGGGAAGGAGAAAGACTCCTGCATTCAAGAAGTGAAAGGGTGGAATTTCCAAACAGACGGAAGTGGTAGTAGAAAATCTTACATCCTTCCCGTGCCGCTAAACGTCACATAAGGTTCGCATAGTAGTTCGCCAAGATTTCCTGTTTTCAGCGAGCTTTTCAACCTCATAAAGGGATGTTATTCCCACTAAACTGGCCTCTCTTAACAATGTCTTCTTTAGAGTTTCACTTGGTCGACCTCTTTTTCTTCGGCCTTTTGTGTTCCACTTGATAGCTTGTTTTCTGGGATTCTCTGATTGTTTCTTCTTATCACATGATTGACATATGTCCATCTCCTTTTCTGACCACCCATGAGACAAGTTGTTGTTCACTCATCTGCCTTATCTCTGCGTTGTCCTTGAATTCGTTCCACTTTAAACCGAGTATTTTCCTTAGGCATTTGTTTTCAAAAGAATCTAATTTCCTATCTATTTCTTTAATTGTTTTCCAGCTTTCGCATGCATAAATGAGGGTGGATATTACATTTGAATTGAATAATCTTAACTTGGTTTTTGTATGATGATCTGTGGACAGATAATTTAGCTTCAGTCTTAGGAGAGATAGTTCTGCTCAGAAACGCTAGTGAGAGAGAAAACAATGCTGAAGGAGAGAAGCAGCACGATACCAACGAAGAGATCGATAGCTAAATAGAGAGGAATACAGGGTTATTCATGAGGTTCGTGAAACATTAAAAAAATTCGCAACAAATAAACTACGTAACATATCCTGATTATTCGTACTCCGAGAGAGAGAGAGAGAGAGAGAGAGAGAGAGAGAGAGAGAGAGAGAGAGAGAGAGAGAGAAACTCTTCAAGTATTTTTAAAAAATAATCCCGTGCGCAGAGCTCCTGTGGTTTGCCGCTAGGAGGCAGCAGTAGCAAAGATGGCGTTAAGTAGACGTGAGGAGTCATTTTGTTGTGTTGGAATACGCGAGAACCCGTCCGTTGTGGCTGTGGAGCGACGATTTCGAGCGGAATTCCAGAAAGCAGCACCTGTTTTCAACAGTATAAAGAAGTGGTATGCGAAACAGCTGAAAAAATAACTGCCATAACCTGCCAAGAAGAAGAAGAAGAAGAAGAAAAAGAAACTCAGCGCCCTTCAGAAAGAAGAAGAAGAAGAAGAGGAAGAAGAAGAAGAAGAAGAAGAAAAAGAAACTCAGCGCCCTTCAGAAACTCAGAACTGGTAACTTTGTTTCGCAATTGATGTTCATCTTTTTGCGATTACTGATTGTGGCCGTCTCTAAGAGAGATGAGACACTGTGACCGTCTACAAAACAGATGACTCTTTTCTGTGATTGAAGTAGAGTCTAATCAAAGCTTCAGCAAATAAATATCTCACAAAACTATTTGCATCTGAAAAAGCTGAAGAAAATTCAGGTTAGCTCTCTAAGGCTACAGTGGCCTGAATTCCTGAACTTTCCACAGATCCATTGACTGACATTCATTTTTTAAACCGGGCCATGCAGGTGTCAGGGGAAGAGAAAAAGCAGATCTTCTTCTTCTTCTTCTGCGTTCGAGGTTTTTGGTCACATAAGATCCTGATCCCTGTCGACATGGCAAAACTCACAGTCCTCTCCAGATCCTGATAGGAGCCCCAAAGTTTTTGCCCCAAGCTTGTATCCTCTGGCTATATCTCTCGTCTCGATCAATCTGGTCGACTAAGCTGTCTTAGAGGAAGGGCAGGGCAATGGATCAAACAGACATCATCGGTGGTATAAGAGAAACTGGTAGAACAAAGGACTTCATTGACAATCAGCGTCGCTGTCAAGAATGAAGGTGTTGGGCGTGAATCTCAGGATGGCGAGAACTGAACGATTCATCGAGAGTTCTGGACGGATGGTCAATCAACAAATAACAGGTGTCATCAATTACAGCGCTGAAGGAGATATTGAAGAGGAGACTGGAGCACTTGTGGATGATTTTGGAGTTCATGGTCTTTCTTGACTAAGCAACTGTTCTTAATACCTATTTCGTTATGATGATGAAGGGTTGGCTTATACAGTACCTAACTGTATGTATTTTAAAGAGCTGATTACATGTAAGCCTCATTAAATATTAATGAACAATACTTGTGGGGAATTTCTTACATCTCTCTCTCTCTCTCTCTCTCCCTCTCTCTCTCTCTCTCTCTGCTTCGCCATTTTGACACCGTCCTCAAAAGTCACGCTACACAGTCTGAAGTGACTTTATTTACTTTCAGATGTTTTTGGCGCGCTGCACAAAATTACCGTCCTGTTATACATGCATAATACAAACATATAGGTGGATGTATTTTTCCCAGGTAACAAAGCACTATATATATATATATATATATATATATACATATATATCACCACTTACATGCGCAACAAGACAGATTGACAGATATTTACTATTAGTTTTATCTTACATCTTACATCCTTCCCATGCCGCTAAACGTCACATAGGGCCCGCATGGTAGTTTTGCTGTCTTCGGCGAGTTTTTCAGCCTCATCAAGGGATGTTATGCCCACTAAACTGGCCTCTCTTAACAATGTCCTCTTTAGAGTTTCACGCTGTCGACCTATTTTTCTTCAGCCTGTTGTGTTCCACTTGATAGCTTGTTTTCAGATTCTCTGATTGTTTCTTCTCATCACATAATAATTAGTGTATAAGTATACAACTATACACGAAGCACTGCAGTAAAGCTGTGATACCAGAATGTATAAAATAGGAAAAAAGTAGGAGCAGTTTTATTACTTAACGATTACAAAGTTGTGACGTTTCGGCGTGAGCCTTAATCATACAGAAACATACAGGACGAAGAAATAGAGAGAGAGGAGATAAAGTATAGACTCACATGAATGGTATTAAAAGAAAATAAATTAATAAAATTAATAATGAATAGACCACTTAGCTGTAACTGTAAGAAGATGTGGCTTGTCCGACGCTGTGTGTCAGAAATGAGCAATGGTAGGACGTAGAGACTGTTTAAATGGAGACCTGTGATGTGTGGTTGGTGGGTCGTAACTGGGGGTGGTGGGTGGGGAAATCGTGGAGGGGAGAGCACAATGTTAACCTAGCTAGGAGAAGGTGAAATAGATGATTATAATTAGGGTAGGGGGGTTGTAATGTGATGCTGTGAGGGGGTTCTGAACTATGTGTAACAAGTGAGAAGGGAGTGGAGCTTAGTGGAGAGGGATTATAATTGCTGAACAGGATAATGTTAGATGTAGCTGAATAGAGAGTTTAACCCGTGTGGTTCCAGCGCCCCATAATCTGAATGTAGCGGTTCTCAAGCGCTAGGCGGCTTGTCATCTGCGTGACATTGTTTGATGGCTGTTTCCAGAAAATTAGATTTTCCCCTGTGTTTGGGGCCACTGAAATGATTTGGAACTGGTTTCGAAACATGCTGGGTGATATCGTACGGATGTTTCTGCATGCGGTCCCCTAATCTGAGGCCAGTCTCACCAATATACATTATCCTGCATCTTTTGCATACGATGACAAATATCACATTACGAGACTCGCATGTGAATCCCTCATGAAGAGTGAGGATAGTTTTGGGAAAGGTGATCGTTTTGTTTCCCAGACTACCGGGCAGGTAACGCAGCGGGGACGGTTACATTTTCTGGTACCAACATATATAAGGCTCCGCTTCAAGTGGCTGTGGACGAGGATGTCCTTAAGGTTTGGCTCAAGTTTGTATGTCAATAGGGGTGGATCAGAGAAAATGTCGGGAGTGTCGGGGTCGAGTTGGATTAGTGGCAGATGACGATAAAGAATTTTCTTAACCATCTGACCATGCGGGTGGAAAGGCAGTACTAACTTAACTCTCTCAGATGATGCAACAGGCTTTTTTCTGAATACGTCTTTGCGGCTCACTAGTTTAATAGGGTTGAAGACTTCACAAAGGACATTTTCCGGGTATTGGCGATGATGGAACAATCCTAATAACTTGTTGGACAGATCTTTAAATTCAAATTATCCTGACATATGCAGCGAAGACGGAGGAGTTGGGAGTAATGGATAGAGTTCTTACAGCCTTCAGGATAGGAGGAGGTGTACAGTAAATAGGTGTGGCTGTCGGTGAGCTTGTAAAATACAGAGGTGACAAGCCTGTCTGTGCAACAGAAATTTTAATGTCTAAAAAGTTGACAGACTTGTCAGAAATTTCATAAGTGAATTTTATGTTATTATTAAGTGAGTTGGGGAATTCAATCAATTTTTTTAGGTCTTCGTGTGGCATACTGGTGACTCCAATGCCATCATCGATGTACTTTTTATAGAATTCTGGAAGTCTGCCGTGTAGGTTTTCTGTAATTTGACTTCCACAAAACCAATAAATAGACATGCATAACTGGGACCCATTTTCATTCCCATGGCAACATCACTGATTTGCACAAAGTATTCGCGGTTGAATTCGAAAGAATTTAGTCGTGTAAGTCTGATTATAGTGTCAGTGTTTGGGGTGGGGTGAGGGTCTTTGTCGAGAAAATAGCGGAGTGCTAAGAGTCCATCCTCATGGGGGATAGATATATATAAAGAGCAGACATCAAGGAGAAAGATGTGATAGGTGTGGTGTTGAGAGAGTGTGATCGTATCAAAAGTTGTTAAGGCGTGGTTGGTATCTTTCAAAAAGGAGGGTAGTTTGTGTACTAGCGGCTGGAAAATGCTGTCCAAAAAGTTAGAAATATGCTCAGTGGGGCATGAACATGCTGATACAGTGGGACGTCCAGTGTTACCTAGTTTGTGGATTTTAGGAAGAAGATAGAAGGTGGGGTTGCTTAAACAGCTGTCCTTGATGTGAAGAGAAACAGCTTGGGGTGGGAGGCCACCTTCTGTAATCAGGTCTTTAATGGCCTCTTCTACTTTATTACTATTATCACATGACCGACATATGTTCATCTTCTTTTTCTGATCACCCATGAGACAAGCTGCTGTTCGCTCATCTGCCTTATCTCTGCATTGTTTTTTAATTCATTCCACTTTATTTTCCTTAGTGTTATCTCTAACACTTTAAAGCAATTATAGGCAAAGAAGATTATAGAAGATTATAGAAAATGTCCGAAAATTAACACCAGAGTTTTAGGTTGTTAATGTTTATAGCACAAAGTGCCTGTTTCTATGAGCGAATGATACCATTACCTACACAAAGATATTTTATCGTTGGACGCTTCTTTTGGCATTGCTTTCCGAAGTTCATTTGCTGGGTGCTAATGGATTTCATGGGAAGGAGCATCATCAAAGGAGTGCATGGACATTCACAGCAAGCCTCAGCAGGCAGAAGAATCCACGAAGCCTTCACTATGACCACAAGCAGCATGACGATGGAGGTGATGGCAGTAACGAAATGATTCGTACGGCAGGGGTCACAAGACTACGTCCGTGTCTGCCTATAAAGTGATTCAACGAGTATGACCCAGAAGGTTGAGGCAGGTTCTGTACGCAGATAAGAGGCTTCAGTCATTGCAGAGATCAACGATGCGCAGAGTCTATCTATCTATGTCCCTAGGCATACAAGCGTCCATGGAAATGAAAGACCTGATAGGTTGGCTTGCTCTGCAGATGGGCAACCACTGTATTGAGCAGATATTATCAATGCGCTTAGGGAGACAGGTAGAGCGGAAGACTTCAACAGCAGCGAAATCTACATCGCTGCTTAGACTGAGAGAGGTGGGAGTACAGTGACACGGCCAGGAATGAAAGGGCGTATGGGGCACATGACATGACATGTAAACCAACATAGACCGGGGAACTATCAGCCGTAGGACGCTGATGCCCCACTATTGAGGGGCAGAGGGGAGGGAACCTAAGCACGTACGGACATGTCCGGATGATGACCTACACCATAAACCAAACAATGGACTTTATTCTACAGAGCACTTTCCTTCTTATGACTCCATGATATAACTATTCTTTCAAGTGTAAGCCACTTCAATGTTGCTGCAGTCTACAGGCAGCTTTACTTGGACATGAAGTACCCCGGTGAGATCGGAAACAAGGTCTTGTATTGGAATGAATAAGAAATATTTATACTCGTATTCCGAAGTATTTTCTAGTCGTCGTGTACGTTACATGAAACACACGGTAAAATAGAATGGTGACCGGGACATGGTACCTCCCACACGGCAGGGAAACAACAAAATCAAGCAATGACTTCCCGGCGAGAGCTAGTTCGCCATTCGGTAGCAAGACATCTCAACAGCTAAAATTACCAAAACCATAGTTACAATTTCTGAAAAATCTCACACTGCAGTGACATATTACTTCAAGAATAACCATAATTAACTCCTCAGAAATGAGAAATGACACATTCAGCTACTAATGAATCACTAGCTACACGTGTCTTAAAAATGACAATACAGAACTCAACTACATCTTGAGAAAAATAATCAAATCGCCAACTCACATTCTCAGTCTCTAACTGTCTGACTGCTTGACTGTGACTCTCCTATCAATCCAAAGCCTAATCTCATAATGAAAAAACTCTGACAATCATCTCATCTAAAAAAAATCTACTTCTAATGCTCAACCTGTTCCTAATCATCCCTCAAAAATCATGTTTATATCCCTTCTCAGTCAGTCAGTCATTTGCATGTCCTTTGGGGAACTTTGTCTCTAACAGCTCTCCTGTAGGCCTCTCAGGTGTAAGCAAGATGCCCTGCTGCTGATGCATCCGTTTGCAGATTATCAACGATGTCTTGCAGTCATCTTCGCCTTGGTCTTCCTCTCTTTCTTTTTACCATTATGTACCCTTCCAAGATAGTCTTTATCATGGCGTTTAATGTGTCCAAAATACTAAAGTTTTCTCTGATTAATCCTCGTTACTACCCAACCTTCTTCAATATTAAGTTAATTTAGTATGGATATATTTTTCCTTTTCTGAGTCTATGATATTTGAAGAACTCATCTGTAGCATTTACATTCAAAGGCATTTATGTGTTTCTCAGCTGTTTTGTTAAGTGTCCACGTCTCACAGGCATATGTTGCGATGGGAAAGTTTTTTTTTTTTCATTTGCTGACTGTTGTATTTACACATCAAGGACATACATCTTCAACAACAGAAATGCAAGAAGATATCTAGTCCTCCTCCTCTTCCTCATCCTGGTTGATCTGGAAGTATCGCAGCTCGAATGCTTCCGTAGAGGATGCAACAACCCGAAGCCAGTCACGAAGATTGTTTTTCTTCAAGTACTTCTTGGTGAGGTATTCCCTTAAAAATCTTATTTTTGTAGTTCGGTCTGTTCCTCTCGACAGCTTCTTTAGCTGTTTTACTTTCTGAAGAGCGATAGATGTCCTCCTTTTAATTTCCCTCATTGTATCTCCATTATTAATTAGAAATGACCCAAGGTATTCAAAAGTATCCACCTCTTCCATTTTTCCTCATTGATACATATTTCAGCTGCCTTGTTTGTTTTGTCAGTTGTTATCACTAGTTTTCTTTGCATTAGGATAGAGGCTTTGCTCTTCACCATTCTTATACCCCTTCTACTACTCTAAATTCCTATGATTCTACACTGTACCCACACGAAACTCACTACAAAATTTGACCTTTTGCTATGTTACACTACAATATTCTCGCAATAGTGAACTTTCCACTCTTGTACTCAGTTATCTTAACCTTGAGACTTACATTTTACTATTTTGTTATCTCTCACGTGTTTTTCATTCACAGTTCCCTGTCATTCCAGGGACAGTACTCCTGCTTTCCTAACATTTGACTTTATTAACTCCCTTTGACTATGGCTATACTATCACTGCGGAAGAGAAATGTTCTGAGCAAAAAATGACGACATAGTTTGGGGATTAGGAAATTAAAGAACAGACTGAAGGCAACACGTGCAAGCCTATTATGAGTACATGGACAGAAAGGGAGAGAGGAGAGAGAAGGTGAGAGAAAGAAAGAGCGAGAGACAGTGGGAAGAGAGGGGAGAGAGTGGGAGAAGGAGAGAGATAATATGCGCAAAGAGAGAGATTGATTGATTGATTGATTGATCTTTATTTCAAAAGGGTTAAGAATTGGGCACGCAGGCCCGTCTGACATTCTGCCCTTTATCATATATCTTTCACTCAAGAGAGGGGGATAGGGAGGAAGAGGGAAAAGGAGAGAGAGAGAGAGAGAGAAATAAGTAATAGGTGCAAGGAGAAGGCGGGATAGAGAAATAGAGGAAGAGAGAAGGTGAATGATCTAGAGGAGGAGAGGAAGGGAGAGAGAATAAGGGAGAGAAGGAGGGAGGGAATGAGAGAGAAAGATAGAAAACGAACTTTCCAGAGGACGAAGAATTCGGCTGGCAGACCTCTCTCCCAGAACTTAAACCTGCAATAATACATGACTCGCCAAACATGAGAAGAAATTCTTTTTTTTTTAAAAACTATTGAAACTCAATAAAAATTTTTATTTTATGTTTTTCCCATTTTTTCCCCCATAATGTCTTATCTTCATTCTGCTTCAGATTACACTCTCCCCAAAACCGCGTATCCCAGCCCACCTCGATCCTAACTTGGGTCGCGATTTGAGGATTGCAAGTCACTGTGCAGTGGTTTTTCTTTCCGTGTGTTTATTAATTCTATTTTTATTGCTAGTTTCTGTTCATTATAAACTATTTCACGAATGAGAATTGTTTTTAAAAAATGTATTCTGTGGTAATTGTGAAATGATACTTTCCGCCGACAGTAAGCAACAAATACTCTGTTGGTATGATAGCGGGTTGAAAGGGAGCAATGACGCGAATATCCAAAATTGGGTTGGGGACGAAACTTGGATGGGGTGAGCCACAAACTGAGTTTGGAGGCGGGGGGGGGGGGTGAAACTTGGGATGCTGGGTGGTGGATATTGGATATGACATTGTTCTGTTATAGCTGGTCTGAGGGAGCTGTTTCATTACACTCTGGACATGGGCCGTAAGTGTTCTGCATTGGACATCAGCATGTCCTTCAGTGCTTTGGCTGTGTTGGTTGTGAATGGCTCGTGTTCTGGCGCACAACTCTGAGGGCGTGTAAGTCACTGAGATGGGCGTTGTGTGTACTTTTGAGGAAGGTTTCTTGTGCGGATTCTTTGATGTGCTGCCTGAAAGATTGCCTTGTTTGTCCAGACTGATGTTTCCTAGTGGGTTAGTCCTTTCTGTGAGTTGCCAACAACGCCAAAGTACCCAGGGGAGCATACCAATGTGACATGTTGGATTTGCGTTTTTGGATATTATGTCCAACCAGTAGTTTCTAATACTATGTTCAACCACTAGCTTCTAATATTATGTCCAACCACTAGCTTCTAATATTATGTCCAACCACTAGCTTCTAATATTATGTCTAACCACTAGCCTCTAATATTATGTCCAACAACTAGCTTCTAATAATATGTCCAACCACTAGCCTCTAATATTATGTCCAACCACTAGCTTCTAATATTATGTCCAACAACTAGCCTCTAATATTATGTCCAACAACTAGCCTCTAATATTATGTCCAACAACTAGCTTCTAATATTATGTCCAACAACTAGCTTCTAATATTATGTCCAACCACTAGCCTCTAATATTATGTCCAACAACTAGCTTCTAATATTATGTCCAACAACTAGCTTCTAATATTATGTCTAACCACTAGCCTCTAATATTATGTCCAACAACTAGCTTCTAATATTATGTCCAACAACTAGCTTCTAATATTATGTCCAACAACTAGCTTCTAACATTGTGTCCAACCAGTAGCTTCTAATATTGTGTCCAACCACTAGCTTCTAATATTGTGTCCAACCTCTAGCTTCTAATATTGTGTCCAACCACTAGCTTCTAATATTGTGTCCAACCTCTAGCTTCTAATATTGTGTCCAACCTCTAGCTTCTAATGATACAGACACTGTGGAATAAACAAAATAAACTCTCAGCTTCGGATAGCGAAACATAAACGATTCATCAACTGCTCCAGACGGATGGTCCATCCAACAAAGAGCGGGCGTTATCAGTTACTGTACACTAAAGAAGATACCGAAGAGGATATCGGAGAACCCATGGATGTGCCCTGAGTCCGTGGATGATGGTATTTCTCCAAGTAACTAACAAAGAACTAAACTGATGACAACTGACAAAACAAATAAGGGAGCTGAAATATGTATCAGTGGGGGAAAATTTGGAAGAGGTGGAGAGTTTTGAATATCTTGGATCATTATTAACCAATAATCGAAAGAACATGATTTATTTCCAAAGGGTTAAGAATTGGGCACGCAGGCCCGTCTAACATTCTGACCTTCATCATACAGCTTTCACTCAGTCACAGTCATTCGGCATTTGTTAATGAGCATAACAATCATGAAGACACCATTACGCGATTACATAAATAAATAATAATAACTTATCTCTTGTCCATATACTCTATACTTTGATTTATGCAACAACATGAAATAAACTTGCATTCTTACATTCATTCAAAAATTGGAGATACAATGAGAGAAATTAAAAGTACGTCTACCGCTCTTCGAAAAAGTAAAACAACTAAAGAAGCTGCTGAGAAGAACTAACAGAACTACAAAAATGGGCGCAGAAATGGACGCATCTGCAGCAGGGCATCTTGCATGCAACCGAGAGGGCTACAGGAGAGCTGTCAGGGAGGCAAAGCTCTGCAAGGGACGTGCAAATGACTGACTGACTGAAGTAACAAAGGGGACATAAGTCAGGCTTAACAGCAAGATAACGCACCTTCGGCTCGTTCGCACCAGCACCGAAGCGCACAATAGGTAAATTAGGAGTAAACAAAACGTCATCCTCACCTCGCAACGCACTCCTTGTTGTCCGGGTTATCCAAATATGACGTCACCATAGTGGCTAGCCGATTTCTCCATAATATCTCGCAAGGGTAAGCAGCGGTCTGAAGCGACCACCATTTTATTGGTTGCTAAACAAAGCAGCTTTTCTTGTCCCTGGTCGCTCATAACTTGGGACTGTTAGGTTAATATTTCTTTCGATATCTTGTTTAATTTCGATAACAAACAATAGCTGTGGTTGTGAATCTTCCAACATGCTTCATTTCACCCGTCTTGCGGCTACCTCTGTGGCCGGTGGTATCAGCGCGGTTATCCTGAAGAAACAGGACGCCCTCAATGCTCTGACGCTCCACGCTGCAGACAACAAGGAACCGTGCTATGTTGGCGATGTCATCAAGAAGCGAGTCGGGTTTCCTCAGCCAACTGCCTGCTGCAAGCCTCTGCGATTCAAGGACTTCATCGTGTCGTACGACTCCAAGAACAGAATCCCCAACTGGGTCTACGAGCACCTCCAGTACGACAAGCTCTTCAAGGATGACCCGTGCGATAGGCGAGTCAAAGTTGAGCGAACACAGTGTGCCAGGTAAGTGCTCAATATCCGCTGTCTTGTTTTATATGATGCAGCCTTATGTTACATTATATGGAACTCTGTACCTCATGTTACATGTTTGAACCTGCTGTATCATCACAAATACACGGAACATGTGGTATTTCCGAAATGCCCTTATCATCCACGTTCCTATGCCCGATATTATACTTGATGTTTCAGAATTACGTTAGGTGACATTAAGATGAAATATGGATGCCGCCCCCAGTGAGTTTAAGAACTGTAGCTAACTTCTTTCATTTATTAAGATAGGATGTAGTTATTGCTTAGATGACTGCTGTGTTGTTTATTAGTGTTTCTCCACAAAGGAATTCCCTCCCGTTTGTAATCACATTTAGTGGGTTATTTCCCCTTCATTCTGACCTTCCGTTCAGGCAAGCCAGTTATTGGGTCCACACCTGCTTTCGTGTGTAGTGCTGCGTTGCAATGCCCCCCCTCCTATATACTTAACATCCTCACACTCTTCCTACACTCCCAAAACCAAGGCTTGACACGTTTAAAAAAAAGCTTCTCTTACTCAGCTGCCCACCTTTAGAATGCCCTACCAATTCATGTAAAACTTATAAGTAATATTCATTCTTATAACTTTAAACTTTGTCAACAGGTTTCATAAGGACTATATGCCTCCTTAAGCATAGTCTAAAATAGTTTAAAGTATGGCTTGATTGTTGTAGTTTTTTTTTAATACTGCGTTTCTATAAATTTGTTAGTTTTGAATGAATGTAAGAATGCAAGTTCATTTCATGTTGTTGCATTAAATCAGAGTGTAGAGTGTATGGACATGAGATAAGTTTATTATTTATTTATGTAATAATTTAATTGTGTATTCGTGATTATTATGCTCATTAACAAATGCTGAATGACTGACTGAGTGAAAGTTATATGATGAAGGGCAGAATATTAGACGGGCTTGCGTGCCCAAACATCATCATCATCATCATCATAATCATGTGCCATGCCGACTGGCGTTGGCTATTATGCTTCTCCAGAGTACATGATCCTTCATGCAGGCCATCAGTTCAGTTGGTGATCTCCTCTCACACCATCCCGTCAGACTGTCCAGTATCATTTCTCTTGGTCTTCCTCTTGATCTTCTTCTTTCTATTTTTCCTGTTGGTATAATATTTTCAATGCCCCCTCTTCTCATTACATGTCCTATGAAAGTACATTGTCTCTCTCTTATTTTATATATATATATATATATATATATATATATATTGGACAAGATTTGTTGCCTCTCCAGCTCTTCTCATACATTCTTCATTAGTTATTTTTGCTATCCAGGGGATTCGCACCATTCTTCTAATAAACCACATTTCTGCTGCTTCCAATGATTTTTGTGCAGACCTGTCTATTGTCCATGATTCACTTCCATATAACAAGATAGGTTCAGTATAGCATTTTAGCCCAATTCCTAACCCTTTGAAAATAAAGTTCCTTCGTTCGTTCTCTTCCTCTCCCCTTCTTTTTCACCAATTAAAAAAAAAATTCGTATTAATGTCGCTGTGTTGTTTACGATTGGCCAAGAAGAAGGGGTTTGGAAAGCAAATATTAAGTGCTATCATTCCCCCCCCCCCCTCTAAATCAACCCTTGAGCAAAAAACAAACAAACATATACAACACAGCTTCGCCATATTGTGTTTGCTTAAGTTACACTTTCACTAAAGTAATTTATTCTGTTTCACAAACTAATTTACCAAAGTACTTATAACTGCGTCGGCAACTGCCATTACAACTTATTAATGATGTTAGCCACAGCTGAACACAAGCGCTGCGTTTTGATGGGTTTTTTTTTTTAACTCCATCCCTCCCGAATTAATTTCCGTGCTCTGCCAGAATAAATTTTGATGAGGGGAATTTTTTTGGTAGGAAGAAACTGAAAGGAGATTATTCTATAAAATTGTAAAAAAAAAATGTATTGTATTAGAAATATGCTGCATTATCGTTTTACTTAGACTTTGTCATAAATATCGCCGTGAACGCTGATTTGCACAGATGTACAAGATCTACCAACCATGCTAGCGCTGTTTTGAAGTGAAAGAGTTAAATCTATCTGTTGTATTTTTTTTATATTGTTGTTTGCTTAAATGATGATTTGCTGAAACAGAGATAAAAAGGTAAAGGTGCCATAGTGGCACTGAAGGAATATGGTTAGTGGCCACTTTTGTCTTTGACTGTTCGACACACTGGAAAGTAAAAATAGAGGTGTCCATGTTATGCCCTTGACGGCAACTAGGAGATAAGGTGTTAATATCCATATTTTCCTTGACTTGTTGACACACTAGAGGGTGATGTGGTCAGCACCATGTCTGTCCGCCTTTCCTTCCCCAGCTCCAGAAAAAGTCAAGTGCCCATTTCTACAGCCTGGGTGACTGGGGCGCATCTAGAGCATTCGAGCTCCAGACCTTCATCATGAGAAATCAGTTTCCTTGCTGCTTCGCTATTCAGACGCCCAGACACTGGAGTGTGTTATCATAAAGTGCCTGGCCAACTTTTCCCCCCAGTCACCAGAAGGAACCGAGCACTCATTTCTACAGCTGGGTGACTGATACATCTCCGCCAAGTTGAACTGTCAACCTCTTGCCAAGAAGAAGGCACTAGCCACGAGAGGCGATTTCACTAACCACTTCGCTACTCACACGCTCACTCCAAAAAAAGTCATGTTTTGTTTCGTTTATTCGTTTTTGTTTTATCATAATTATGAATTAAAGCACACACGCACACACCCACACATCTAATTAGTCTGTTATGTAAACTTCAGTAATGAAGACAAGGAAAGGCCAAAGTTCACTCCAGACTGTCGTATCCATGGTTACCATCGAGCAGATGCCAAGGACTACTGTGACACGGAATATGAAATGGGTCTGATGGCCCAGCCTGAAAATTACCCGTACGACGCCGAGTCGTTCTGCGAATGTTTCACTATGACCAACATCGTCCCACAGGTACACATTTATGGTTTACCGTCTGTGTAATATTTTATAATTCCCACACATTTCCTTCTTTGTCTGTATCCATAAGATAGTTTCCGAGGCTGCAGCAGAGATCCTTGTATCAGGAACATAGTCAGCCGTGCTTGAAAGACTGGAGAATTAGGACCAAAGAAAACATTTCACCGCCTTTTTGTGGTGCTCTTTATGACAGGTCATTTGTCGGTTAACAGATCACATCTTATGGAATGCCGAGAAAACTTTTTTTTTTTTAGGATCCACTTCGGGTAATCAAGAAACACACTGTAACCTATTCGTTGTCCATGGTGAATAATGTTCCAAATTATTACGGCGGTGTTAGTTGCATGGAAAAGATTCGTGAATTTGTGGACGTGTTTTTCAGCATTTTGTGTGTTTCTGTAGTTACCTTGACAAGCTGACGAGCAGGACACATCTCAGATGCCGAGATGTGCTGTCTAGTCGTCTTCTTCTTTCTTCTTCTACTTTCTTTCTTCTTTTTCTTTCTTTCTCTCTTTCTTTCTTTCTTCAGCTGCAATAAATTTCATTCTGCAGATCGATCGTAGTTGATGAAAGGCCTTGACAGCAGATTCTGGACAGAGTTACATCGTTTAGACCATCAAAGTATATCATTACTTGAACAGTCATGGAGGATGCGCTGCAGCTTATTTCATCTGATGACAGGAAGTCAGAGGGCTTCACCTTGTTGCCCACGATGTATCGGGAAATCAGAAAAAGACCACAAGGGATGCGTCAGCGGCATTACAGAAACTCCCAGATTTTAGCTTCATGCACAGATTTGGGCCATATTGCACGGCGTTTTAAAACATTGACAAAAATATAATACTAAAATGTGCCAAAAGCGTGTTAACAGATCTTAACTAGCAAATGAAATATATGCAGCTATAAATATGACATGGATGTCACTTTACAAATACCGCTAGATGGCGTTATTTGCATTAGACTATAGATGTGTTAATATGCACCTGTGTCAGTTCATGACGCATAAAACTAGAGAGTGGATTTTTTTAAAAATTGAGACAAAATTACAAAAAGAAGAAAAAAAAAACATTTAGATACACAAAGTCGAAGTATATTTGGACTAAGAGAAGGACAGTCGAGAGAGCTCACCAGAAAAGCTGCGTAGAAACACAGTTGCAAGGGAGACCTTTTTTTAAGAAGCGATAATTAAAGTTTCGATAATTAGAGGAGAATCCAGTGCAAGAAGAAGTATAATAGAATAAAATGAATAAACTAGGAAAAAGGTAGGAACAGCTTTATTATCTAACGATTACACAGTTGTGACGTTTCAGTGGGAGCCTTTACCAAACAAAAACAAACAGGACGAAGAATCAGAGTCTTTGCTTCGTTAACATAAAGTTCATGTGAATCTGTACTTTGTCTCCTCTCTCTGATTCTTCGTCCTGTTTGTTTTTGTTTGATAAAGGCTCGCACTGAAACATCACAAATGTATAATCGTAAAGCTGTTAAGACTGTTCAATTCAAATGTAATATCCGCCCTCATTTATGCATGCGAAAGCTGGAAAACAACTAAAGAAATAGAAAAGAAATTAGACTCTTTTGAAAACAAATGCATAAGGAAAATACTCGGCATCAAGTGGAACGAATTCAAGAACAATGCAGAGATAAGACAGATGACTGAACAACAACCAGTCTCATGGGTGATCAGGAAAAGGAGATGGGCATATGTTGGTCACTTGATGAGAAGAAATGATCTGAGAATCCCAAAACAAGCTATCAAGTGGAACACAACAGGCCAAAGAAAAAGAGGCAGACCATGTGAAACTCTGAAGAGGACATTGTTAAGAGAGGCCAAATTAACAGGCATAAAATCCTTTGATGAGGTTGAAAGACTCGCTGAAGACAGGAAAAATTGGTGAACTACTTTGCGAGCCCTATGTGACGTTTAACGGCACGGGAGGGATATAAGATAAGAAAGCTGTTCCTACTTTTTTCATAGTTTATGCGTTTTGATATCACAGCTTTATTGCAGTGTTTTGTTTATAGTTGTATACCTTTATACTAATTCTTGTGTATAATAGAATAACACCTTAAAAAATTCCTGGCATAAGTAATAAAGCGAAAAGAAGATAATAAATAGGCCCCATTTTAGACCACAGACCACATAAAATACGGAGCAATAATTCCCGCGCGCCAAACGGCACAGCATAGATTTGTTTTGGTTGTGGTCGATAAAAGGCCCTGGTATTTCCTTGTATTAGTTACAGTGTGAGTGAGCGTCAAGAAAGCAATTGAAATGTTCTTTTCTGTGTAACATAAAATTTACGACACTGGCAGTCCTAAATTTCTGTAGTTGAAGGAATTACCATTAATCCTGTAAAAACAGGTCCCTGGATTCAACTGCGGGCCATGGTTTGATCTGGAATGCTACATCCGAGAGAAGCTCGTTCGAGAAAACAAGGGAGTCTACGTCTGCTCTGGCCCACTGTTCCTGCCGATGTACGTAATGAAGTTTCGTTGCTTTGTAACATTGTGTTTGTGAGAGTCTTTAGCATGGACGTGCGCTTGGAGCACAGGTTTCTCAGTCGGGAAGGTTTGAGATTTCATTTCTTTTTCTAGGGCAGGGTAAGGAGGGCGAAGACGCTTTCAGATTTAGCAGTCAGTGACCCGTAGCTGACATGCTAGCATCAGATGATGAGCCATAGCTGACACGCTAGCATCAGATGATGAGCCATAGCTGACACGCTAGCATCAGATGATGAGCCATAGCTGACACGCTAGCATCAGATGACGAGCCATAGCTGACATGCTAGCTTCAGATGATGAGCCATAGCTGACACGCTAGCATCAGATGATGAGCCATAGCTGACACGCTAGCATCAGATGATGAGCCATAGCTGACACGCTAGCATCAGATGATGAGCCATAGCTGACACGCTAGTGTCAGATGATGAGCCATAGCTGACACGCTAGCATCAGATGATGAGCCATAGCTGACACGCTAGCATCAGATGACGAGCCATAGCTGACATGCTAGCTTCAGATGATGAGCCATAGCTGACACGCTAGCATCAGATGATGAGCCATAGCTGACACGCTAGCATCAGATGATGAGCCATAGCTGACATGCTAGCGTCAGATGACAACCCATAGCTGACACGCTAGCATCAGATGATGAGCCATAGCTGACGTGCTAGCGTCAGATGATGAGCCATAGCTGACATGCTAGCGTCAGATGACAACCCATAGCTGACATGCTAGCATCAGATGATGAACCCGTAGCTGACATGCTAGTGTCAGATGACGAGCCATAGCTGACCAAACCCTAGCCTCTCCATTGGTATCTCCATTAAGAAGCCTAGTATGGCTAACGAGGCAGGGATTGCTATATTCCCCATGGTGGTGGAGCCTGCTAAAGAAGTATTACACACTCCCTGCTTTTTAGCTCCACAAAGACTGAAAAAATGGCCGCCACAACACACTCCTAATCTAACACGACGCTGTACCTCAATATCTTCAGTGCATCAGTTGCACAGAACACCAGCTTACAGTTCCAAGAAGATAGAGGAAGGAAATAAACAAAAACACAGCATACACTTTACAACTGCTCAAGGCAAGCAGTCTTAACCCTATAAATGCAGGTGGACACTGGGATACTCTGAAGAGGACATTGTTAAGAGAGGCCAAATTAACAGGCATAAAATCCTTTGATGAGGTTGAAAGACTCGCTGAAGACAGGAAAAATTGGTGAACTACTTTGCGAGCCCTATGTGACGTTTAACGGCACGGGAGGGATATAAGATAAGAAAGCTGTTCCTACTTTTTTCATAGTTTATGCGTTTTGATATCACAGCTTTATTGCAGTGTTTTGTTTATAGTTGTATACCTTTATACTAATTCTTGTGTATAATAGAATAACACCTTAAAAAATTCCTGGCATAAGTAATAAAGCGAAAAGAAGATAATAAATAGGCCCCATTTTAGACCACAGACCACATAAAATACGGAGCAATAATTCCCGCGCGCCAAACGGCACAGCATAGATTTGTTTTGGTTGTGGTCGATAAAAGGCCCTGGTATTTCCTTGTATTAGTTACAGTGTGAGTGAGCGTCAAGAAAGCAATTGAAATGTTCTTTTCTGTGTAACATAAAATTTACGACACTGGCAGTCCTAAATTTCTGTAGTTGAAGGAATTACCATTAATCCTGTAAAAACAGGTCCCTGGATTCAACTGCGGGCCATGGTTTGATCTGGAATGCTACATTCGAGAGAAGCTCGTTCGAGAAAACAAGGGAGTTTACGTCTGCTCTGGCCCACTGTTCCTGCCGATGTACGTAATGAAGTTTCGTTGCTTTGTAACATTGTGTTTGTGAGAGTCGTTAGCATGGACGTGCGCTTGGAGCACGGGTTTCTCAGTCGGGAAGGTTTGAGATTTCATTTCTTTGTCTAGGGCAGGGTAAGGAGGGCGAAGACGCTTTCAGATTTAGCAG
This sequence comes from Achatina immaculata, assembly GCA_009760885.1. Classification (NCBI taxonomy): domain Eukaryota; kingdom Metazoa; phylum Mollusca; class Gastropoda; order Stylommatophora; family Achatinidae; genus Lissachatina; species Lissachatina immaculata. The sequence continues at coordinate 4,147,189 of CM019720.1, forward strand.
TCAGTGACCCGTAGCTGACATGCTAGCGTCAGATGACGAGCCATAGCTGACACGCTAGCATCAGATGATGAGCCATAGCTGACGTGCTAGCGTCAGATGATGAGCCATAGCTGACGTGCTAGCGTCAGATGACAACCCATAGCTGACATGCTAGCATCAGATGATGAACCCGTAGCTGACATGCTAGTGTCAGATGACAGCCATAGCTGACCAAACCCTAGCCTCTCCATTGGTATCTCCATTAAGAAGCCTAGTATGGCTAACGAGGCAGGGATTGCTATATTCCCCATGGTGGTGGAGCCTGCTAAAGAAGTATTACACACTCCCTGCTTTTTAGCTCCACAAAGACTGAAAAAATGGCCGCCACAACACACTCCTAATCTAACACGACGCCGTACCTCAATATCTTCAGTGCATCAGTTGCACAGAACACCAGCTTACAGTTCCAAGAAGATAGAGGAAGGAAATAAACAAAAACACAGCATACACTTTACAACTGCTCAAGGCAAGCAGTCTTAACCCTATAAATGCAGGTGGACACTGGGATACTAGTAAATATGTCGACAGTCATATATAAAAAAACATTTTAAATTGACAGTATCTGTTAACAAATACAAAAAAGTTACTGAGGGATATGAGATTCATAGCTTTCAGTAATGTTGATAGCATGGGCAGTGGAACATTCCACAACAGCAGGTCTGTGAATTCATGTTTAGGAAATGGAGGTGTATTGGCCACACACTGAGTAAACCCAACACCGACATAACAAGGCAGGCACTGGTGGAATCCTTAGAGAAATGGAAATCGAGGAAAGTCTAGAGCTACATGGAGAAGGAAAATTATGAAAGTGCTCAGAGACAAAGGATACACATAGAAGGGGGTAGAGAACAAATCCAAGAATTAAGAGAGCCTTTATTCAAGGCACATGCTCCAAAGGGAGTGAAAGAAGATGATGATGATTCTATGAGTTCTGAGTTAGAGGCAAATTTGTGTTGGATCAGAGTCATTGGAAATGTACAGATTATGATGGAGTTTTAATCAGGTAATGGACAAACAGAGGAGTAAGATTGAGAAGCAGCTTTGATTGGGGCAGGAACTGATAGAAATGTACCATTTATGAAGGAATGAGGAGTTGGATAGCAGAAGAATAGGAACCAAAAGTTGGATAGTAGAAAAATAGGAGCCAAGAGTTGGACAATGGAAAAATAAGAGCTAGGAGTTGGACAGTAGAAAATTACGAGCCATGAGTTGGACAGTAGAAAAATAGGAGCCAAGAGTTAGACAGTAGAAAAATAGGAGCCATGAGTTGGACAGTAGAAAAATAAGAGCCAAGAGTTGGACAGTAGAAAAATAGGAGCCAATAGTTGGGCAATAGAAAAATAGGAGCCAAGAGTTGGACAGTAAAAAAAACTGGAGGCAAGAGTGAGAATGAGAAACATATTAACCAACACATCCTTATCAATGAATGTTAGAAAACGAGTCCTAAAATGCTATATTGAACCTATCTTGTTATATGGAAGTGAATCATGGACAATAGGCAAGTCTGCACAAAAATCATTGGAAGCAGCAGAAATGTGGTTTATTAGAAGAATGTTGCGAATCCCCTGGACAGCAAAAATAACTAATGAAGAATGTAGGAGAAGAGCTGGAGAGACAAAAAACCTCGTCAAAAAGATAAGAGAGAGGCAGTGTACTTTCATAGGACATGCAATGAGAAGAGGGGGCATTGAAAATATTGTAATAACAGGAAAAATAGAAGGAAGAAGATCAAGAGGAAGACCAAGAGAAATGATACTGGACAGTCTGACGAGATGGTGTGAGAGGAGATCACCAACTGAGCTGATGGCCTGCATGAAGGATTGGATACTCTGGAGAAGCATAATAGCCAACGCCAGTCGGCACGGCACATGATGATGATGATGATGAGGCAAGAGTTGAATGATAGAAGAACAGGAGGCAGGAGTTGGACTAGAAAAATAGGAACCAGGAGTTGGATAGTAAAAAAAATTGAAGGCAAGAGTTGAATGATAGAAGAACAGGAGGCAGGAGTTGGACTAGAAAAATAGAAGCTGTAGTCAAGGGCTTGGTGAACTAACTCCACAGCTCTGCTTACTAGCAGAAAACAGTGCATACAAATGCCTTGAAATGAAACATAAGACAGCAGATCATTATTGCTCAATAAATGAGTATTTTCGCCTGAACAGTCACATGACTGATGCTATGCAGGAAATGGACAAGAAGATCCTAGTGAAGAACGGTAGATGTCAAGATGGATGGCATGCAGCACATTTGGGATGTCATATAGGGGCCAGCTACTGACTGGAGAAGTTAGGAGAATTGCTGCCCTGCAAGATACTACACAGTACACAAAGGGTGATAATTTATTGGTTGACTTTCCAGTTGTGGTATAGAACTGATAATGATCTTCTCTAGAACACTGTCTATTCATAACTTCCCGCACCCATAGAAACACAACACATGCACACACACAACACAACACATGCACACAACAACACAACCCACACCTTGGTTGGAAAACGAGCTTAAAGACTTGAACCAGCAAACAGAGAAACTGGCAAAAAAAAAAAAACCAAAGTGGAAACAAGACCTGCTGCCTTTCAGAAATTGCAAGGATCAGTGGATATGAACTATTTGGTGTCTAAAATATGTAATGGTGGTAGAATAGTTGTGATTGTAGTTGTAGCAGTAGTACTAAGATGACACCTCAGGGGAAGAGGGATAGGGGTGGAGCAAAGGAGACACGGAGAAGAACAGGAGAAGATGGGATGTTGAAAAACAGGGTGCTCACCTGGACAAGAGCAGAAAAATGGTGACAGACGGGCTTTTGTGGAAGACTCTTGCGGAAGCCCCCATGTGCCTAGGGCTCCTAAAGGCTCAGAGAGAGCAGCACTAGTGGTAGTATAACCGTATAAGAACATAAAGCATTGATCACTTATGTACATTTGCTTTTTTTTTTTTTTTTTGAACTTGTGAGCAACATTTAATAATAGACCTGACATCATTCTCATCTTTTGGTAGAGTGGAAGATGACAAGACCATCAAGCAGTTTGATGTGCTAGGTGATGGTGAGGTGTCTGTACCCACCCACTTCTTCAAGGTAAGCAGGTTTCATTTCTACTTCTCTGCAGCAGGCTGTCCATACAGAAAGTAGGTTCTGAGTTCTCTACAGCAGGCTGTGCATACAGAAAGTAGGTTCTGAGTTCTCTGCAGCAGGCTGTGCATACAGAAAGTAGGTTCTGAGTTCTCTGCAGCAGGCTGTGCATACAGAAAGTAGGTTCTGAGTTCTCTACAGCAGGCTGTGCATACAGAAAGTAGGTTCTGAGTTCTCTGCAGCAGGCTGTGCATACAGAAAGTAGGTTCTGAGTTCTCTGCAGCAGGCTGTGCATACAGAAAGTAGGTTCTGAGTTCTCTACAGCAGGCTGTGCATACAGAAAGTAGGTTCTGAGTTCTCTACAGCAGGCTGTGCATACAGAAAGTAGGTTCTGAGTTCTCTGGAAGTGAATCATGGACAATAGGCAAGTCTGCACAAAAATCATTGGAAGCAGCAGAAATGTGGTTTATTAGAAGAATGTTGCGAATCCCCTGGACAGCAAAAATAACTAATGAAGAATGTATGAGAAGAGCTGGAGAGACAAAAAACCTTGTCAAAAAGATAACAGAGAGACAGTGTACTTTCATAGGACATGCAATGAGAAGAGGGGGCATTGAAAATATTGTAACAACAGGAAAAATAGAAGGAAGAAGATCAGGAGGAAGACCAAGAGAAATGATACTGGCCAGTCTGACGGGATGGTGTGAGAGGAGATCACCAACTGAGCTGATGGCCTGCATGAAGGATCGGATACTCTGGAGAAGCATAATAGCCAACGCCAGTCGGCACGGCACATGATGATGATGATGATGAGGCAAGAGTTGAATGATAGAAGAACAGGAGGCAGGAGTTGGACTAGAAAAATAGGAACCAGGAGTTGGATAGTAAAAAAAATTGAAGACAAGAGTTGAATGATAGAAGAACAGGAGGCAGGAGTTGGACTAGAAAAATAGAAGCTGTAGTCAAGGGCTTGGTGAACTAACTCCACAGCTCTGCTTACTAGCAGAAAACAGTGCATACAAATGCCTTGAAATGAAACAAAGACAGCAGATCATTATTGCTCAATAAATGAGTATTTTCGCCTGAACAGTCACATGACTGATGCCATGCAGGAAATGGACAAGAAGATCCTAGTGAAGAACGGTAGATGTCAAGATGGATGGCATGCAGCACATTTGGGATGTCATATAGGGGCCAGCTACTGACTGGAGAAGTTAGGAGAATTGCTGCCCTGCAAGATACTACACAGTACACAAAGGGTCATAATTTATTGGTTGACTTTCCAGTTGTGGTATAGAACTGATAATGATCTTCTCTAGAACACTGTCTATTCATAACTTCCCGCACCCATAGAAACACAACACACACAACACAACACATGCACACAACAACACAACCCACACCTTGGTTGGAAAACGAGCTTAAAGACCTGAACCAACAAACAGAGAAACTGGCAAAAAAAAAAAACCAAAGTGGAAACAAGACCTGCTGCCTTTCAGAAATTGCAAGGATCAGTGGATATGAACTATTTGGTGTCTAAAATATGTAATGGTGGTAGAATAGTTGTGATTGTAGTTGTAGCAGTAGTACTAAGATGACACCTCAGGGGAAGAGGGATAGGGGTGGACCAAAGGAGACACGGAGAAGAACAGGAGATGGGATGTTGAAAAACAGGGGGCTCACCTGGACAAGAGCAGAAAAATGGTGACAGACGGGCTTTTGTGGAAGACTCTTGCGGAAGCCCCCGTGTGCCTAGGGCTCCTAAAGGCTCAGAGAGAGCAGCACTAGTGGTAGTATAACCGTATAAGAACATAAAGCATTGATCACTTATGTACATTCGATTTTTTTTTCTTTGAACTTGATGAATGTGAGCAACATTTAATAATAGACTTGACATCATTCTCATCTTTTGGTAGAGTGGAAGATGACAAGACCATCAAGCAGTTTGATGTACTTGGTGATGGTGAGGTGTCTGTACCCACTCACTTCTTCAAGGTAAGCAGGTTTCATTTCTACTTCTCTGCAGCAGGCTGTGCATACAGAAAGTAGGTTCTGACTTCTCTACAGCAGGCTGTGCATACAGAAAGTAGGTTCTGAATTCTCTACAGCAGGCTGTGCATACAGAAAGTAGGTTCTGAGTTCTCTACAGCAGGCTGTGCATACAGAAAGTAGGTTCTGAGTTCTCTACAGCAGGCTGTGCATACAGAAAGTAGGTTCTGACTTCTCTACAGCAGGCTGTGCATACAGAAAGTAGGTTCTGACTTCTCTACAGCAGGCTGTGCATACAGAAAGTAGGTTCTGACTTCTCTACAGCAGGCTGTGCATACAGAAAGTAGGTTCTGACTTCTCTACAGCAGGCTGTGCATACAGAAAGTAGGTTCTGACTTCTCTACAGCAGGCTGTGCATACAGAAAGTAGGTTCTGAGTTCTCTACAGCAGGCTGTGCATACAGAAAGTAGGTTCTGAGTTCTCTACAGCAGGCTGTGCATACAGAAAGTAGGTTCTGAGTTCTCTACAGCAGGCTGTGCATACAGAAAGTAGGTTCTGAGTTCTCTACAGCAGGCTGTGCATACAGAAAGTAGGTTCTGAGGGTAGAGAGTTTCGTGGCTCGTCTCCATTGTTATCTCGAAGTTGTTGTTGTTGAGGCCAGGTGACCTCTCTTGTTTTAGTTGGTTGTTTCTTTGGTGTACAGGCTGGTGTGTTTGTAGTCGCTTGTGTTGGAGGAGATCGTACCGGTCGTCTCCTTTTTCTGGTGTAGTCCACTAGCTGGAAGGTGTCTCCGGCGTCCTCTGAGGGAGGGTCTTGGTCACCAGAGGTTGGGACCTCAACTGTGGAAGGTCTTCCTGGCTCGGGTGGCTGGGCTGCTTGTTTACCTGCGGTTTTTGGTGCTGGTGTCTGCTTCCGTGGGCATTTGCTGGCCCAGTGTGTGGTGTTCTGGCATATCGGGCACGGCGGTTTGCGGTCTTGGAGTGTGATGAAGATTTTATGTTCTTCCTTTCCCTCCGTGTCTGTGATGTACGTGTAGTGTGGCACCTCCACTTTCGGGCGACACAGAAACGACCATTTGTCGTGCGCCTTTTCAGCTCGTGAGGTCTCTGCCTCCTCATCGCCCGTCAAGAAGGTAATCAGTCTTTTAACCATCTCAGGTTTGGTACTTGGCGGTACCCAATGCAGGGTACCCTTGATCCTTTCTTTTTCCATGTGCTCTATCATCACATGGAGTTTCTTGTCGTCGAGGGCGAAAGAATTCCCATGTAGGGATTTGTAATGGGCCACATGTGCTGCCTGTGTCAGGGTGGCGAACCATTTGAATTTGTTTTCAAATCTGCACAATGTTGCGATCCCATTCGGCCCCACGCCGGCCGGTCCGGCCAGGATGCTGTGCATGTAGCCATAGGAGACCTTACCTGCACTCGGTCCTGCAGTGGTTATGACAAGTGTCCCAGGTGGGTGAAGTTGCCCTCCTTCCATATCTTCCATCTTGTTGTAAACGAACTTCTTTGGTGCGTCCATGGTTGGTGTTTGATGTTTGTGAAAACACTACAGAGCGTAGATCTACACTTTGATCTTAGCCAAAAGGCCGAGAAGTACTTCTTGGTGAGGTATTCCCTTAAAAATCTTATTTTTGTAGTTCGGTCTGTTCCTCTCGACAGCTTCTTTAGCTGTTTTACTTTCTGAAGAGCGATAGATGTCCTCCTTTTAATTTCCCTCATTGTATCTCCATTATTAATTAGAAATGACCCAAGATATTCAAAAGTATCCACCTCTTCCATTTTTCCTCATTGATACATATTTCAGCTGCCTTGTTTGTTTTGTCAGTTGTTATCACTAGTTTTCTTTGCATTAGGATAGAGGCTTTGCTCTTCACCATTCTTATACCCCTTCTACTACTCTAAATTCCTATGATTCTACACTGTACCCACACGAAACTCACTACGAATTTTGACCTTTTCCTATGTTACACTACAATATTCTCGCAATAGTGAACTTTCCACTCTTGTACTCAGTTATCTTAACCTTGAGACTTACATTTTACTATTTTGTTATCTCTCAAGTGTTTTTCATTCACAGTTCCCTGTCATTCCAGGGACAGTACTCCTGCTTTCCTAACATTTGACTTTATTAACTCCCTTTTACTATGGCTATACTATCACAGCGGAAGAGAAATGTTCTGAGCAAAAAATGACGACATAGTTTGGGGATTAGGAAGTTAAAGAACAGACTGAAGGCAACACGTGCAAGCCTATTATGAGTACATGGAGAGAAAGGGAGAGAGAGGAGAGAGAAGGTGAGAGAAAGAAAGAGCAAGAGACAGTGGGAAGAGAGGGGAGAGAGTGGGAGAAGGAGAGAGATAATATGCGCAAAGAGAGAGATTGATTGATTGATTGATTGATCTTTATTTCAAAAGGGTTAAGAATTGGGCACGCAGGCCCGTCTGACATTCTGCCCTTTATCATACATCTTTCACTCAAGAGTGGGGGATAGGGAGGAAGAGGGAAAAGGAGAGAGAGAGAGAGAGAGAGAGAGAGAAATAAGTAATAGGTGCAAGGAGAAGGCGGGATAGAGAAATAGAGGAAGAGAGAAGGTGAAGGATCTAGAGGGGGAGAGGAAGGGAGAGAGAATAAGGGAGAGAAGGAGGGAGGGAATGAGAGAGAAAGATAGAAAACGAACTTTCCAGAGGACGAAGAATTCGGCTGGCAGACCTCTCTCCCAGAACTTAAACCTGCAATAATACATGACTCGCCAAACATGAGAAGAAATTCTTTTTTTTTTTTTAACTATTGAAACTCAATAAAAATTTTTATTTTATGTTTTTCCCATTTTTTCCCCCATAATGTCTTATCTTCATTCTGCTTCAGATTACACTCTCCCCAAAACCGCGTATCCCAGCCCACTTCGATCCTAACTTGGGTCGCGATTCTCTACAGCAGGCTGTGCAAACAGAAAGTAGGTTCTGAGTTCTTTACAGCAGGCTGTGCATACAGAAAGTAGGTTCTAAGTTCTCTACAGCAGGCTGTCCATACAGAAAGGAGGTTCTGAATTCTCTACAGCAGGCTGTGCATACAGAAAGTAGGTTCTGAGTTCTCTACAACAGGCTGTGCATACAGAAAGTAGGTTCAGACTTCTCTACAGCAGGCTGTGCATACAGAAAGTAGGTTCTGAGTTCTCTACAGCAGGCTGTGCAAACAGAAAGTAGGTTCTGAGTTCTCTACAGCAGGCTGTGCATACAGAAAGTAGGTTCTGAGTTCTCTACAGCAGGCTGTGCATACAGAAAGTAGGTTCTGAGTTCTCTACAGCAGGCTGTGCATACAGAAAGTAGGTTCTGAGTTCTCTACAGCAGCATACATGTACAGAAAGTAGGTTCTGAGTTCTCTGTAACAGCATACGTGTACAGAAAGTAGGTTCTGACTTCTCTACAGCAGACTATGCATACAAAAAGTAGGTTCTGAGTTCTCTACAGCAGGCTGTGCATACAGAAAGTAGGTTCTGAGTTCTCTACAGCAGCATATGTGTACATAAAGTAGGTTCTGAGTTCTCTACATCAGCATACGTGTACATAAAGTAGGTTCTGAGCTCTCTACATCAGCATATGTGTACATAAAGTAGGTTCTGAGTTCTCTGCAGCAGCATACATGTACAGAAAGTATGTTCTGAGTTCCCTAGGGGATACATGTACAGAAAGGAGATACAGATTATGTACAATAATAGTACCCAGTTCATGTGTATCTGTTAGATCTGTCAGATTATTTTTGTTTATTTCTCTTGAGCATTCAAAAATCCCCTATCGACTTGCTGGGTCTGTTGTAGTTTCACTGGAGCCCCATTTGCCAGGTTGGCCTTCACAAAGGTTTATAGCTACACAGTACTTCACCCAAACCTAGCAGTCTCCTACTTTGTCCTGTTTCCACAACTTGCGATGTGGACGTGGTGTTGGACTTTGAGTGGAACATGGTGGAAACACTTGTTAAGAACTACATCAAAAATCAGAAGATGAGTGGTTTGGGCATTTGACATGCATGAATCCAGAACAACCAGCAGCATGGGCATACAATTTGAAAACATCTAGATATAGGCTGTGAGGACGAGCAAGGAAAAAAGTGGATAGATGGGATGAAAGACACACTGAGGAAACATGACAGCTACTGAGATCTCTCACCTTGCTCTGGGCTGATGTCTGAAACTCCCTGCGATGCTAATGGCATAAGCAGATTGACGAGAAGAAGTAGTTCATGCATATCAGGTTGCCTGAATAGTAGAGTGGTTAGCACACTCATTTCTCATTTGAAAGGTCTGTGGTACAGATTTGGCTGGAGGTGCCTCAGTCACTCGGTTGTAAAAAAGGGGAACCTGGCATCTCTTGGAGCTGTGGAAGGTAAGGTAGCCAGGCATTTTGTTGGCCACATCATTCTTCAGCGTGTCAACAAGGCTGTATTAATGCTGTATCCCCAGGACATCCCCATGATATGAAAGGACTACAGCTGCTTCACTTTGTATGTGTATATGCCACAGTGATGGTCAGACTGTGGCTCACAGAAACTCCCAGGGTTCACCCAGCCTCTACCCATGTTAATGCTCTGAGAAGAAAAAATGAATGCCACCGTTAGCTATGGAGTCTATGCTGATGCCGGCATTAGTAGGAAGTTTCTGGAGCACTTATGTTCTGACTGGGTGCAATGACATTGATGACTTTACCTGTCTGCGTACCATTGCACATATCTAGAAGTGAAAATTTTCTGTAATTTGCAAGGAAGACTTGTTGTATGCAAGGTCTTTATGTCAGATCAGAAGTCCAGGTCAAGTCTTTGCTCTTCGTATCTCAGATGGGGCCAGAAAAGTTGAATCTGTTAAGTTACCAAGGTGGAGTGTAATCAAAGTCAGTTGAACCAAGTCTTCTTCTCAGCATAACGACACTTTAAGATCACCTACATTTCTTCTTTTCTTTGAAATTGTTTGAATTGTCTGTTAGTTTGTTTTTAGGTGGTTTAGAAATGTTTTGTCTGTTTTTGTTTTTTTTTTGATAATTTATAAACTTGTGATTTTTTTTTTTGGATAATTTATAAAGTAGTGATGGTCTATTCTTAGTTAATGTATAAACTTATGATGGTGTATTTGTTAGATCTGTCAGATTAATTTTTGTTTATTTCTCTTGAGCATTCAAAAATCCCCTATCGACTTGCTGGGTCTGTTGTAGTTTCACTGGAGCCCCATTTGCCAGGTTGGCCTTCACAAAGGTTTATAGCCACACAGTACTTCACCCAAACCTAGCAGTCTCCTACTTTGTCCTGTTTCCACAACTTGCGATGTGGACGTGGTGTTGGACTTTGAGTGGAACACGGTGGAAACACTTGTTAAGAACTACATCAAAAATCAGAAGATGAGTGGTTTGGGCATTTGACATGCATGAATCCAGAACAACCAGCGGCATGGGCATACAATTTGAAAACATCTAGATATAGGCTGTGAGGACGAGCAAGGAAAAAAGTGGATAGATGGGATGAAAGACACACTGAGGAAACATGACAGCTACTGAGACCTCTCACCTTGCTCTGGGCTGATGTCTGAAACTCCCTGCGATGCTAATGGCATAAGCAGATTGACGAGAAGTAGTAGTTCATGCATATCAGGTTGCCTGAATAGTAGAGTGGTTAGCACACTCATTTCTCATTTGAAAGGTCTGTGGTACAGATTTGGCTGGAGGTGCCTCAGTCACTCGGTTGTAAAAAAGGGGAACCTGGCATCTCTTGGAGCTGTGGAAGGTAAGGTAGCTAGGCATTTTGTTGGCCACATCATTCTTCAGTGTGTCAACAACACTGTGTTAATGCTGTATCCCCAAGACATCCCCATGATATGAAAGGACTACAGCTGCTTCACTTTGTATGTGTATATGCCACAGTGATGGTCAGACTGTGGCTCACAGAAACTCCCACGGTTCACCCAGCCTCTACCCAGGTTAATGCTCTGAGAAGAAAAAGGAATGCCACCGTTAGCTATGGAGTCTGTGCTCATGCCGGCATTAGTAGGAAGTTTCTGGAGCACTTATGTTCTGGCTGGGTGCAATGACATTGATGACCTTTACCTGTCTGCGTACCATTGCACATATCTAGAAGTGAAAATTTTCTGTAATTTGCAAGGAAGACTTGTTGTATGCAAGGTCTTTATGTCAGATCAGAAGTCCAAGTCAAGTCTTTGCTCTTCGTATCTCAGATGGGGTCAGAAAAGTTGAATTTGTTAAGTTACCAAGGTGGAGTGTAATCAAAGTCAGTTGAACCAAGTCTTCTTCTCAGCATAACGACACTTTAAGATCACCTACATTTCTTCTTTTCTTTGAAATTCTTTGAATTGTCTGTTAGTTTGTTTTTAGGTGGTTTAGAAATGTTTTGTCTGTTTTTTTTGTTTTTTTTTTTGTTGATAATTTATAAACTTGTGATGGTCCGTTTCTTTTGTTTGGATAATTTATAAAGTAGTGATGGTCTATTCTTAGATAATGTATAAACTTATGATGGTGTATTTGTTTTTTTGTGTGATGATTCTTGGATAATTTATGAACTTGTGATGGTTTGTATGTTCAAGATATTTTAGGAATTTGTGATGGTCTGTTTGTAAATAATCCGCACCATGATTGCCAATTCTCAGGTGATTGTCATAGAAACCCATGATGGCCAGCTAGAGTTGGAGTCCTATATGATGCCAAATGCAACTCCAGATGAGGGTGAAGAGATCAAACTGGAAGATTTCCTGACACCTCTCTGCCAGATTGAACACCACTCTGGACTCATCTTCTTCCCAGAGAAGAAATGCTTCAGCAGCAACAACAAGAGGAGAGGCGCCAGGCTGCATGCCCTATAAGCTGTACAATTGTACGAGAAATAGTTAGATAAACATCAAACCCAGCTTGAAAGCAGTGGCCATTTTTCTTAATCATGAAAATGGTATATTGTAAATATTTCATTTCAAAACTCAGTCAGTTATTGATAGAATATGATGATGAAATTGCTAAGCAGATTTGAGACATAACTCAAAACTATTTTTTGTTTATATATAAGAAGAATGTGTATATTTTATACTCATTGCATATCTTATGGTACATAAATTATACATGTGTGTACATTATTGAATAGCCATGTAGTCATCATTTAGTCGTAAATTCTTCTGCTGAAATATATTGAAAGATGGAGGATAAACAAAGCAAAGGAAAGCACTGGGAGAAAAAGAAGAATAGGAATAATGCAGCCTAGTCGATCTCCGATTTGTTCGGAATGGATTGTGCTGAGGAGAAACCATGGAACATGGCACGAAATATGTTCTCTTAACAGCCTCTGACTTATGAGCGATTCCTAGCCACGCTAATTGTTTTTTTTTCCCTCACTTACATCAATTATGATGTTCCATCAAGCCAATTAGTAATTTTTTTTTTTCTTAAAATGTGTCATTTACAGTAAATCAATGTACGAATGTACGCGAACAACCATGATAAGCGAATGAAACATCAAAAAAAAAAAAGACTCGATAAACAGTGTCATTGGAGAGTTGAAACATCTGTTTTATTTGTGAGTAGTCAGGATTTGTAACAGCAATTCGGCAATAAGATTATTTATTTCGCAAATGACTCTTTAAGGGGAAGGGGGGGAATAAAGAGTGAAGAAAGAGAGAATGAGCGTGAGAGGAGAGAAACATTTCATAATTGCATATTGTCACATTGGGCTGTAGCCATGTGTACATGAAAATTTTTATGGCTTATATGCAAACTTTTATAAACTGAAGCAAAATATAAATTTTTTTGAGCTCTGTTTATAAAATAAAGGCACGATTTTTTAAAAAATGCACTTGGAAGCGGTGATGGATGTTTCTGGCAAAGTGTTTTGGTCAGTTACAAATACAATGGTAATGAATGTTTTTTTAAAACTGTCATATTCTTTGTCAAAGATTTCTTAGATAATGTATAAACTTATGATGGTGTATTTGTTTTTTTGTGTGATGATTCTTGGATAATTTATGAACTTGTGATGGTTTGTATGTTCAAGATATTTTAGGAATTTGTGATGGTCTGTTTGTAAATAATCCGCACCATGATTGCCAATTCTCAGGTGATTGTCATAGAAACCCATGATGGCCAGCTAGAGTTGGAGTCCTATATGATGCCAAATGCAACTCCAGATGAGGGTGAAGAGATCAAACTGGAAGATTTCCTGACACCTCTCTGCCAGATTGAACACCACTCTGGGCTCATCTTCTTCCCAGAGAAGAAATGCTTCAGCAGCAACAACAAGAGGAGAGGCGCCAGGCTGCATGCCCTATAAGCTGTACAATTGTACGAGAAATAGTTAGATAAACATCAAACCCAGCTTGAAAGCAGTGGCCATTTTTCTTAATCATGAAAATGGTATATTGTAAATATTTCATTTCAAAACTCAGTCAGTTATTGATAGAATATGATGATGAAATTGCTAAGCAGATTTGAGACATAACTCAAAACTATTTTTTGTTTATATATAAGAAGAATGTGTATATTTTATACTCATTGCATATCTTATGGTACATAAATTATACATGTGTGTACATTATTGAATAGCCATGTAGTCATCATTTAGTCATAAATTCTTCTGCTGAAATATAATGAAAGATGGAGGATAAACAAAGCAAAGGAAAGCACTGGGAGAAAAAGAAGAATAGGAATAATGCAGCCTAGTCGATCTCCGATTTGTTCGGAATGGATTGTGCTGAGGAGAAACCATGGAACATGGCACGAAATATGTTCTCTTAACAGCCTCTGACTTATGAGCGATTCTTAGCCACGCTAATTGTTTTTTTTTCCCACACTTACATCAATTATGATGTTCCATCAAGCCAATTAGTAGTTTTTTTTTTTTCTTAAAATGTGTCATTTACAGTAAATCAATGTACGAATGTACGCGAACAACCATGATAAGCGAATGAAACATCAAAAAAAAAAAAGACTCGATAAACGGTGTCATTGGAGAGTTGAAACATCTGTTTTATTTGTGAGTAGTCAGGATTTGTAACAGCAATTTGGCAATAAGATTATTTATTTCGCAAATGACTCTTTAAGGGGAAGGGGGGGAATAAAGAGTGAAGAAAGAGAGAATGAGCGTGAGAGGAGAGAAACATTTCATAATTGCATATTGTCACATTGGGCTGTAGCCATGTGTACATGAAAATTTTTACGGCTTATATGCAAACTTTTATAAACTGAAGCAAAATATAAATTTTTTTGAGCTCTGTTTATAAAATAAAGGCACGATTTTTTAAAAAATGCACTTGGAAGCGGTGATGGATGTTTCTGGCAAAGTGTTTTGGTCAGTTACAAATACAATGGTAATGAATGTTTTTTTAAAACTGTCATATTCTTTGTCAAAGATTTCTTAGATAAGTGGCTCGTTGGAAAAAAAAAATGTATAATTATGCACAGTGGAAGATTCAAGTTGAATTTGATTTTGTTAAAAAAAAAATAATAAAATTTCAAATAACACTCAGGAAAATATGCAAAAAAAAGGGAGCAAACATGCGGGAAGAAAAATGGGGGGGTGGGGGAACCAAACTATTTAACTCTTCCTGTGCCACAGGAAGAAATGCAGACGTTCAGTTGGGTGCTGGAATAAAAGCACGGGTCTTGATATGTACAAGGGGTATATTTGTAAAATGGAATGGAAAACAGTATTTCCGTGTACTTATTATGTTTCAAAGTATAACTAAATGTATGAAAATTTCATAAATGCAGAGTTTTTTTAGGAAGAAAGAAGTAATGTGATGTTTGTAGACAATGATTGTGCCCAGCTCCCCGTCGGCTAGGTCTAGATCTACACTACTTACCATCTGAGATGTCTAGATCTACTTGTCGATCTCATATTCTGATTCTGTGTTGCATTCTCGCTAAATTGTCTGAAAAAACCTACTAACTACTACTCCAGTCGTCTAAATATGTCTAGATCTACTTTGGATACATTCAAGAGCAGTGGGGTGGTCACAGGCCATGTCCATACCCCTATCTACATCATCAAAAATTGAAAAATTTCCATGTTTCTCTTCCTTTTTCTTGCTTGGCAACGCTCGTAACTAAGCACTCTTTTCGCTATTTTGAAAAGTGTCACCGGAAAAATATGTATAATCTAAATGTTAACCCCGGTTGGTTTTATTGAAACAAATGAATTGTCACAATAACGAACATGGCACGCAACTCAGTAACCGGAAATTCTCACTATCGCGACAATGGCACGGGAAGAGTTAACATTTATATTTAGAACAGGCGTAGGCTCACTGCTCACTTGGGAAGTTGTGGGTTCCAAGTGCTTCCACTAGTGACCTCCTCCAGCTGTTAGAGAGAAAAAAAAGGCCTGCCATGCAAATGTTGAGACAGTTTGTGAAGATGAAAAATCTGCCTGCAGGTCAGGGTATGCCAGATTGTACTGCACACATGGTTATCAGATAATGGAAGGGAAAACTGGACATTATATGAAGGTCACTCACTCCTGAGTTAAGTCTTAAGTTGGTAAATGTGAAAATAACACAAAAGGTTATATATGTGTCTACATTTTTTTTTTTAAAGTGATATGAAACAATTTAACATCACTGCTGTTCAATTTTCTTGAGGTCAGATTTAAATTGTTAGCTAATTCTGACAGTAACAAAGAAAGATATACAACAGTTGCAGGTTTTTGAGAAGAAGATCCAAAGAAGAATCTTTGGGACCATAAAGGGTACCAACAGTGGAGAATGTAGAGCTAGGAAAAACACTGAACTTAATCGGCTTATTTAAATTACAGCAGATTATAAACATTTTGAAACTGAAAAGATTACTCTGATTGGGTCATGTAGAAAGAATGGAAGAGAACAGACAAATGAAAATGATATGTACAAGGGGTATATTTGTAAAATGGAATGGAAAACAGTATTTCCGTGTACTTATTATGTTTCAAAGTATAACTAAATGTATGAAAATTTCATAAATGCAGAGTTTTTTTAGGAAGAAAGAAGTAATGTGATGTTTGTAGACAATGATTGTGCCCAGCTCCCCGTCGGCTAGGTCTAGATCTACACTACTTACCATCTGAGATGTCTAGATCTACTTGTCGATCTCATATTCTGATTCTGTGTTGCATTCTCGCTAAATTGTCTGAAAAAACCTACTAACTACTACTCCAGTCGTCTAAATATGTCTAGATCTACTTTGGATACATTCAAGAGCAGTGGGGTGGTCACAGGCCATGTCCATACCCCTATCTACATCATCAAAAATTGAAAAATTTCCATGTTTCTCTTCCTTTTTCTTGCTCGGCAACGCTCGTAACTACGCACTCTTTTCGCTATTTTGAAAAGTGTCACCGGAAAAATATGTATAATCTAAATGTTACACCGGTTGGTTTTATTGAAACAAATGAATTGTCACTATAACGAACATGGCACGCAACTCAGTAACCGGAAATTCTCACTATCGCGACAATGGCACGGGAAGAGTTAACATTTATATTTAGAGCAGGCGTAGGCTCACTGCTCACTTGGGAAGTTGTGGTTCCAAGTGCTTCCACTAGTGACCTCCTCTAGCTGTTAGAGAGAAAAAAAAAGGCCTGCCATGCAAATGTTGAGACAGTTTGTGAAGATGAAAAATCTGCCTGCAGGTCAGGGTATGCCAGATTGTACTGCACACATGGTTATCAGATAATGGAAGGGAAAACTGGACATTATATGAAGGTCACTCACTCCTGAGTTAAGTCTTAAGTTGGTAAATGTGAAAATAACACAAAAGGTTATATATGTGTCTACATTTTTTTTTAAAGTGATATGAAACAATTTAACATCACTGCTGTTCAATTTTCTTGAGGTCAGATTTAAATTGTTAGCTAATTCTGACAGTAACAAAGAAAGATATACAACAGTTGCAGGTTTTTGAGAAGAAGATCCAAAGAAGAATCTTTGGGACCATAAAGGGTACCAACAGTGGAGAATGTAGAGCTAGGAAAAACACTGAACTTAATCGGCTTATTTAAATTACAGCAGATTATAAACATTTTGAAACTGAAAAGATTACTCTGATTGGGTCATGTAGAAAGAATGGAAGAGAACAGACAAATGAAAATGATATATGTACAAGAGATGAGGGGAACAAGACCAAAGGGTAGACCAAGACAGAGACGGAGAAACAGCATAGAAGAGAATATACTTGGTGTCACCAACTTGAGAGAGACGGTTAGGAATAGGGAGGAATGGAGTGAACTTTGTCTGCAGCAGTGAGCGTTAATGGCTCGGAAAGCTGAGGAAGGAGGAAAAACTATGACAGGCTTGATATAAAATATTCCCACATGCTCAAAGAACTATGGAAGATTTGATAACGAACAGTTTAGTAACAAACTTCCAAACAATTCAGTTCTTCTTTTGGTTGTTTTTTTCCTGAGCTTAATGAGGCTGCAGGATGTCATGTTAATCTTTTTTTCATGGAGCTTAATGAGACTACAGGAGGTCATGTTAATCCTTTTTTCATGAAGGTTAATAAGGCAGCAGGATATCATGTTAATCCTTTTTTCATGAAGGTTAATAAGGCAGCAGGATGTCATGTTAATCCTTTTTTCATGGAGCTTAATGAGGCTGCAGGAGAAGACATTAATCCTTCAGTTTTTTTTGTTTTTGTTTTTTCTTTTTCATGGGCATGGTGAGACTTTGATAGTTCCTTTGTCTGAAGATCTACCGAAAGTCTTGCAGTTCACAGGCAGGAGTCTTCAGTCCATTCTAGAGCCTGTTCTTCTCTCTCTCTCTGAACCTTAAGTGCCCAGGGCACATGGGGCTTCCGCAAGGGTTATCCACAAATGCCTGTCCTTTGCCTTTTTTTTTCTGCTCTTGCCCAGGTGAGCCCTCTATTGCTCAGCATCCTTTCTGTTGTTCTTCTCTATGTCTCTTTTGGTCTACCCTTACTTCTGTTCCACTGTGGTGTCCATCTTAGCGCTATTTTTGGTAGTGAGTTGTCAGTCATTCAGAGCACATGTCCCAACCATCGCCATTGTCTTTCCTCAATAATTGCTGTCAGTGGCTTCATCTGCATTTCTGCCAACAAGATGTTATTTCTTATGGTGTTTGGCCAAAATATTTTTCTAATTCTTTGTAATCATTTAGTCTGGAAAGAATTCAACTTGTTTTCTGTTTAGTTCTTACCCTGTATAAAAAAAAAAACGGCTTTCATTCTAGAGAGCCTGTTGTCAGATCAAATATTGCCACCTGCTCTATTCTTGAAGGTAGTTGTGTATGGTCTGTACTGAGCTTGCTGTCCACATGAATACTTTCCCAGTGTACAACATGCAGCACTGAGTTATTATGAGCACATGAAGGTGTTTTGTTTAGGCTTGTGGCCTGCAGCTCTAGAGTAGAAAGAAAGGGATGCTGTTATAATGATGATGACCGATCTGTTTGATAATAAGCAGTTCTCTCTCTCTGCTCCAGAGGGCTGATAGATGTGCTTGGAAGGAACCCCAGAAACATCATTAAAACAGTTATTCAGAAGACACATAAGAGGAGGAGAAAAGAAACTGACTAAAGACTATCTGGTGGTGGACTATAAAAACAGAAATGATCAACATGCAACAAAGGCTAGCAGCAGATCGCGAGAAGTGGAGAGAATTTTTGCTGCTGTCTTGCAAGATGCCACAAGGCATCATTGTCATTGCCTTTCACTCCCTTGAGAGCATAGGGCACGGATGAAGGCTCTCCAGTCATCCCTGTTCTTGGAATTATTCTCTGCCTCCTTCCATGTGTATCCCTTGTCTCTGAGCACTGTCAAAATTTCTCTTCTCCAAGTAAGTCTTGGTCTTCCCTTGTTTTCTGTTTCCTTGAGGATTCCATGTCAGTGCCTGCTGGTGGTTTCCTCAGAGTATGCCACATGGAATACCGGACAGTAATTGCTGAGTCAGTTAATGACAAAGGATGTGGATGGGGATGATGGGGTAAATCTCCAAGACAATTTTCTAATTATAATGGATCCTTTTTTGTCCTTCCAGTGATCATGAGAAAGGAAAAATGCCGTAGCAGAACTTAAGGAAAAATTGCAGATCCACATCTCTGAAAATGTAACCAGTTAAACAGTGTGTGAAAGCAAGCATACATTTAAAACATGAATTAAACTGTACAAAAGTAACAAAAAGAGAGACATTCATAAAAATGAGCAAGAAAAAAACGTAGCAAAGAATGAACAAATACATAATGTGCACATCTCAAGTAATCAGGAAGGGAACAAAATAACACAATACATTCAATTCAGTAGATTCAGCAGTGAACAAAAAATAAGTATACATTTCAACAAATCAAACAGCAGGCACAGAACAATTATACATTTTAAAATATGATGAATTAAGCAGCATATAAATAAACAAAATGGAAAACAATTATGAAATAATGCTTATTTATTCTTAATGCACAAAAGACGAAGTAAAGCAAGCAACAGAAGAAACATTTGTAATGAAAAAAAAAGTGTATAGTTCAGTTTTGACCAGTGTTAGGTAATCTTCACCTTGGACCAAGGAGGTCGCTTATATTTCTCTGAGGTGGTTTAGTCTGGAGCTGTGTGCATGCATAAAGATTATCCATGGTTTCTTACTGCAGTGGAGCTAATTGAGAAACCTGGTATCACAGCTCACTATGATTCCCATCTTGTGCACACCACAGGGCATAGAGAAATCTCAACAGTCATCGATCATCTACTGCCATCATCAAAATGCACAGCTTGGCTTCTGTGGTGATCTTAACAAAATGAAACTTTCTTTTCTTCTGTTATCAAAAGATTTTTTTTTTCTTAGACAAACCATTTCCAATCCCACATCAAAATTTTCACACAAAAATGACTCATTTAATGAATTTTTAAAACATGAATCACTGGACACAAAAACAGGGAAAAGCAAAAATTTTCACACATAAAATTGTCTTTTAATAGACTCCGTCAGAAGGCATGGAATGTGAGAACTATAAAAGCCAATTATATCAAGCAAAAAACTGGATAAATGAAGCTGTAAATAAACTGGATTCTACAGCACAGAGTTTCTCAATCTTTCTCTTCTTTTGTGCCCCTTTCTGTCCACACACATGCCTAAAAGATTTTTTGAGCCCCCTCTATAGAAAAAAACATTTCACATCTTTCAGTCAAGGCCCCCTTCCCCAAATCCTTCAGAAATCTGCTGTGGCCCCATAATGGGCCATGGAGAAACCCTGCTTTGGCTTCAAAATAAATTTTCACAAATGAACATAAAATAGTTTAAATATAAAATGTTTAATGCATAGTATATTTAATATCCAAACTATAATAGCACTGAAATTAATATATATATATGTATCTGAAATTTAAGTACCCAAGGCATATGCGGCTTCCATAAGGGTTTTCCACAAACACCTGTCCTTTGCCTTTTTTTCTGCTCTTGCCCAGGTGAGCCCTCATTTGCTCAGCATCCTCTCTATTGTTCTTCTCCATGTCTCTTTTGGTCTACCCTTACTTCTGTTCCCCTGCGGTGTCCATCTTAGTGCTATTTTTGGTAGTGAGTCATCAGTTATCCGGAGCACATGTCCCAACCATTGCCAACATCTTTCCTCAATAATTGTTGTCAGTGGCTTCATCTGCATTTTTGCCAACAAGATGTTATTTCTCACGGTGCTTGGCCACAATATTTTTTCTAATTCTTCATGAACATTTAGTCTGGAAATAATTCAACTTGTTTTCTATGGTTTTGGTATTTTCCAGCATTCACTTCCATAGAGTAGTACACTTAGGATATTACTCTTAAATATCTTGATTTTCATTTTTGTGCTTAGTTTTTTTAGATTTCCATATAGTCTACAACATTGCGAAAGCCTGGTTTAATGCATAGTATATTTAATATTTGAACAGTAACAGCACTGAGATTAATATATGGCACTTATAAATGGTAAACTGAAGTAATGAGATTAAGATAGGGAACTTCTGATGTCAAACAACACAAAGAGTAGTGAATGAGTAAGTACACGAGATGTGATTAATCAATATCATTTTTTTACAATCTACTGAGATTAATGAATGGCACTTTTAAACACACACTGGCTCAAGAATTACATTGTTATGTTTTTTTTTATATTTTTGCTGGCACAAAAAAATTTATTATTTCTTTTATTCACAGACTCCAAAATCCTGCTGGAAGAAAGTATGGGTATCAAATATAAACAATTACCAATAAAAGATCTCGAAGTTCAGATTATGACAATCAAATATAGATTAACAACTACCAATAAAGCGATCTTGATACACGGGTAATGGGAATCAAATATAGATTAACAACTACCAATAAAGCGATCTTGATACGCGGGTTATGGGATTCAAATATAGATTAACAACTACCAATAATGCGATCTTGATACACGGGTAATGGGAATCAAATATAGATTAACAAATTCCAATAAAAAATAGCCCAGATTATGAGTATCAAAAATATATAATGACAAGTACCAATAAAACTGACACTGTCAACTTGCATGATCTTAACGCTCAGATCATGAGAATCAGATACAGATTAACAAATACCAATAAACAATCTCGATGCTTGGATCATGGAAATCAAATATAGATTAACAAGTATCAATGAAACAAACTCAAGACTCAGAAGTCTTAAAGTTTTTTTGATATTTTTCATGATGATGATGTCAATATTGCTTGGTTTAATAACCCGATGGTAGCGGGTTCAAGTCCCAGCAGTGGGATTTTTTTCTAGTACACACCAAATAACTTCAGATGGGAAATGCAGAACAGAAATTAGGAACAGAATAGGCCAAGCAAAGACTGCATTTCAGAGAATGAGAAACATATTGACCAACACATCCTTATCAATGAATGTTAGAAAACGAGTACTAAAATGCTATATTGAACCTATCTTGTTATATGGAAGTGAATCATGGACAATAGGCAAGTCTGCACAAAAATCATTGGAAGCAGCAGAGATGTGGTTTATTAGAAGAATGTTGCGAATCCCCTGGACAGCAAAAATAACTAATGAAGAATGTAGGAGAAGAGCTGGAGAGACAAAAAACCTTGTCAAAAAGATAAGAGAGAGACAATGTACTTTCATAGGACATGCAATGAGAAGAGGGGGCATTGAAAATATTATAACAACAGGAAAAATAGGAGGAGGAAGACCAAGAGAAATGATACTGGACAGTCTGACGGGATGGTGTGAGAGGAGATCACCAACTGAGCTGATGGCATGCATGAAGGATCGCGTACTCTGGAGAAGCATAATAGCCAACGCCAGTCGGCACGGCACATGATGATGATGATGATGATGACACCAAAAGGGGCCCTGGAGTCTACCCAGCCTCTAAAAATGGATACCAGAGAAATGTGGGAATGTAAATGTGGCCAGGCGTGATACTGACTACATCAGACTTTCATGTGCCGAAGGTCTTGGAAATACGGGCCTAACATCGTATCCCCAATATACCTTAATGGTATGTGAATGAGGATTTTACCTTATGTTGTCAATGGGCTTCAAACTCCATGATATAAACTTTACAATTAACTCTTAGTTAACTGCAACAATTTTTGTACATTTCATAAGATCCATCATTCTATTTCTTGGAATGTTGTTGTTTTCATTAATAGTGTATATTTACCAATGACGAAGCATACTGAACATGAAAAATGTTATGAAAGTATTGTTAGAATTACAGTTCATTCCTGCGTTCTGTACCAGATAACTTGGTGCTTCCGAACATTTCAGATGCTTTTCTTTCTCCATGCCACTTGGTTGGTCTGTGGAGATATTTTTCTCACTGCCTTCGTCTCCTTCTTTCCCCCTTGAATTTTTCAGTTACTACCAAATCCTCCAACTTTTATCGTGACATGTCCAAGAAATTCTGTCTTCTTTGACTGTTTTTCTTATAATTTTAACTAGTTTTCATTGTTCTGAAACTTCTCAGAGGACCTCCCTTATGGAAACCACTGTCATCCCCTTTGCATGTCAGTCAGTCGGTCATTTGCATGTCCCTTGCGGAACTTTGCCTCCCTAACATCTCTCATGTAGGACTCTCGGTTGTAAGTAAGATGCTCTGCTGATGATGCATCCATTTGCTTTGCATGTACAAATGTTTATTATTATCTTGTCATTCAAAAAAAAAAAAAAGAAGAAGAAAAATCAAAGAGGATTGTGGGTAGGGTGCATCAGCCCCAAGGAACTCCTAAATAAGCTGTTACTGAAATGAGTATCTCCACATAAGTGCATCCCGTACACCATTTGACAGAAAATGGCATCATTTCATTGGAGCACATGCTAATTCCATTCAGCGTGGCCTCCTTCTCATTTTTTGTCTTATTGTAACTGTTCTTTGGATTTCTGTACCAACCATTCATTATTGAACGCATTTTGGTCTACCCTTTCTCCGCTCCCGTTGTGGAGCCTTGCAGTCCAAATGAAAGGGGGAGTGAAGCCAGTTAACTATTCCCCCCCCCCAAATTTAAGGGTGGCTAGGGGCAAAGATGCTGTTCAATCTGGCAATTGGTGACCCATAGTTGACATAGTGTCAGAATTAGTGAACCACAGCTGACCGAGACCAGCTTTCTTCTGGTATCCCCAGTAACAGGCCTAGCCTGACTAACAGGGCAAGGATCACCACAGTCCCTGTGGTGGTGGAGCCTGCTAAAGAAATATTGCACACACTTGCCTTTTACCTCCACTCGAGGACTGAAAAAGGTAGCTGCCATAACCTGCTCCCAAGTCAGCACGACATTATGCCTGAACATTCTCACTGTTTCGGCTGTAACACCAGCTTGCAGTCAAAAGCTCTGTCCTGGTCACAACTAGGAAGGGTAGCGGCCACAACCACAAAATGCTGAAGTCGGAGACGCTGCACCAGTGCAGTCTAGTTAGGCAACCACCTCTCACCTGGCGGGGATATACTGATATCCAAAACACGTCGAAATTTTCCAGTGAGAAGGTTCAACTCTGGGCTAGATGGGCAACCACCTCTAGATTAAACTGGTGCAACGAAAACCACAGTGTCACACAATCCTGCCTCTGTGACACACAGAGAATACAGGCCAAAGCCCCGTGATACTCTGAACCTCTTGTGGTCCTCTTGGGGATCTCTTGTGGTCCTATCAAGGACCACAGGAGAAAATTCAGTAGGATCACAGGGCAGTCTTGGTGGTAGAAGCGAATGAAGAAAAAGAAGAATAAAAGTAGACCAGAGTATATATGCAATATACTTTCTAGAAGTAGAATGTAATGAAAGAAGGATGAGAAATCAACAAAAATACTTTATCACATGTAACAGTGCATTTTAAAAGCCATGTAAAAGAAGTCCAAAAAAAATCTCTGGGATTTAAGCTGAAAAAAAATGTTCTCTTACACATCAATATGGAACATGGTTAAAGGCATTAAAAAAGGGGACTTCGGTTGTCTACTTTCACTTAAAAATAAGTGATACTAGGTGGCAGCAGCTGTAAGACTGTAATTTGTTTTAATTTTTTTTTTAAAAAGCATTACTTAGTAATAGCATAACAACATGAAAAATACATGTCATGATTTGCATAAACAAATTCAGTTACCACTTAACTGAACTTTGGAACAGTGCCATAGAACAAGAAGAGTGCCATAAAACTCAGCGATAAATCTGTTTTGCAAGTTGCTATCAGTTCTCATCAACAAGCATATAATAAACGGGAGAGTCCTTTGTCGAAAACCCTTTGTAACATCGCGGTAGCAACATACATAAACAAGAAGTTGAAATAATTTCAACACTTGTTAAATTTCTTGACAGATGTGGAAAAGGCCTTCCACACTGATGGGTTCTGCAGGCACACGGTGCCACCACCTCTGTGGAACTGACTCACCATACGATTGATGTCACCAATACAGGTCCACTGTCCCAATGACAGAAATGTAAGCACCTGGTAACAATTATACAAACAAACACATCTTGAATTGTAAAAATATATATATATATATATACAAACTGGCCTATCTAAAAATAAAATGGCAGATCTAGGTAGTAAATGTGAATATTTGCTTTATGAGGTAAAACAAAAAGAAAATGAAAATCATGAAATGAAACAAATAAGACAAATAAATGAGAAGTATAACAACAACGTAGTGATACATATTAAAAATGAGATGAAACATAAATGCAAAAAAATAGAATGAAAAAAAATTTTAAAAAAACAAAAACACTAATAGAAATAGATCAAAAGAAATTTTTTTACATCAAAAAATTATTTTCAGTTTTTAGTTGGATCAGTTTAAATACATAATCTGGGGGGTGGGGGGTGGGGTGAAGATGCTGTCAGATTTGACAGTCTGTGGACCCATAGCTGACATGCTATCATCAGGGTCGGCAAACCACAGCTGACATGCTATCATCAGGGTCGGCAAACCACAGCTGACATGCTATCATCAGGGTCGGCAAACCACAGCTGACATGCTATCATCAGGGTCGGCAAACCACAGCTGATATGCTATCATCAGGGTCGGCAAACCACGGCTGACATGCTATCATCAGGGTCGGCAAACCACGGCTGACATGCTATCATCAGGGTCGGCAAACCACGGCTGACATGCTATCATCAGGGTCGGCAAACCACGGCTGACATGCTATCATCAGGATCGGCAAACCACAGCTGACATGCTATCATCAGGGTCGGCAAACCACGGCTGACATGCTATCATCGGGGTTGGCAAACCACAGCTGACATACTATCATCAGGGTTGGCAAACCACAGCTGACATGCTATCATCAGGGTCAGCAAACCACAGCTGACATGCTATTATCAGGGTCGGCAAACCATGGCTGACATGCTATCATTAGGGTTGGCAAACCATGGCTGACATGCTATCATCAGGGTCGGCAAACCACAACTGACATGCTATCATCAGGGTCTGCAAACCATGGCTGACATGCTATCATTAGTGTTGGCAAACCATGGCTAACATGCTATCATCAGGGTTGGCAAACCACAGCTGACATGCTATCATCAGGGTTGGCAAACCACAGCTGACATGCTATCATCAGGGTTGGCAAAACCACAGCTGACATGCTATCATCAGGGTTGGCAAACCACAGCTGACATGCTATCATCAGGGTTGACAAACCATGGTTGACATGCTGTCATCAGGGTTGGCAAACTACGGCTGACAAGCTATCATCAGGGTTGGCAAACCACAGCTGACCAAGACCCTGCCCCCATCTCTCCATTGGTGCTCCCAGTAACAGGCCTAGCCTGGCTGACGGGGCAGGGGTCGCCATAGTTCCCATGGCAGAGGAGTTGGCTAAAGAAACATTTGCATTCCCTGCTTTTATTGTCCTCAAGGAATGAAAAAAAAAAAAAAAGTTGCATCAGCAAGCTGACACTCCCAAGCTGACACTCCCAAGCTGACACTCCCAAGCTGACACTCCCAAGCTGACACTCCCAGGCTGACACTCCCAAGCTGACAATCCCAGGCTGACACTCCCAAGCTGACACTCCCAGGCTGACACTCCCAAGCTGACACTCCCAGGCTGACACTCCCAAGCTGACAATCCCAAGCTGACACTCCCAAGCTGACAATCCCAAGCTGACACTCCCAAGCTGACAATGCTATGTCTCAGCATTTTAACTGCATCAGTTGTGAGCAACAGCTCACAGGTACAGAAAGACGGAAGATGAAGAAGAGCAACTACATAAAATTCTTAAGTTAAAAGAGATGAAATTAAACAGAAGTGTTCAATGGTTAGCCAGGTAAAGGGAGAGTGCTATAGTCTGGTTAAGGCACACTCCAGTTACACCTAGATATTAAAAAAAATAGGCACCTGATACAGCCTTGGGCAAACAAGCAATATTTGCCTGAAAGGTAAAGCATTTTAGCAGGTGCCATACACACACAACTG
Organism: Achatina immaculata; assembly: GCA_009760885.1. Taxonomy (NCBI): domain Eukaryota; kingdom Metazoa; phylum Mollusca; class Gastropoda; order Stylommatophora; family Achatinidae; genus Lissachatina; species Lissachatina immaculata. The sequence goes on from CM019720.1 coordinate 4,174,169, forward strand.
TTAGTGTGTTCAAGAATAAACAGAGAAATTTAAGTGAAAATTCACCACTATGTACACAGAACTACATCCCCAAGTGACAGTGAATACAAAAAAAAAGTAATTAAGAATATATAATAAAATAATCTGCTGCAGAACTCATTAACCCTTTTGTTCCAAGGAGAACAGAACATTTTTGATGGAAAGCATTAACAAACCTTTCTTTGTCCAAAACCACTACTGAAGCTTATAGCCCATTTGGAATGGTCTCTCTCCTCAGAAAATGAGTCTTGATCTGGCAAAGCAACTTCTGTTATTTTCATCACCTAAAGACAACATTAATTATCTAAAATAAGGCTAAATGTAATTTTCAATAAGCGTTCATTATCTTATCTTATATCCTTCCCATGCCGTTAAACGTCACACAGGACTCACAAGGTAGTTCACCAAGTTTTCCTGTTTTCGGTGAGCTTTTCAACCTCATCAAGGGATTTTAAGCCTACTAAACTGCCCTCTCTTAACAATGTCCTCTTTAGAGTTTCACGTGGTCGACCTCTTTTTCTTTGGCCTGTTGTGCTTCACTTGATAGCTTGTTTTGGGATTCTCTGACTGTTTCTTCTCATCACATGACTGACATATGTCCATCTCCTTTTCCTGATCACCCATGAGAAAAGTTGTTTTTCAGCCAACTGCCTTATCTCTGCATTGTTCTTGAATTCGTTGCACTTTATGCAGAGTATTTTCCTGAGGCATTTGTTTTCAAAAGTCTAATTTCATGCCTATTTCTTTAGTTGTTTTCCAGCTTTCACATGCATAAATGAGGGTGGATATCACATTTGAATTGAATAATCTTAACTTGGTTTTTGTGCTTATAACTTTTGCTTGCCATATGCTCTCAAGATTTTTGAAAGTCAATGCTGCTTTCACAATTCTAACTTCCTTCCTAGTGTCACCATCCTAAAATGTTATTTTATTATTTATTATATGACAAACATATATTATGTGAGGAGAAATTAAACAATGCATAAGTTTAATGAAAGCTGTTCTCTCTTTATTTACTCTACTTTTTATGATTTTATTTCTCTTTATTTACACTACTTTTTATGACTTTATTTCTCTTTTTTACACTGCTTTTTATGACTTAATTTAATGACTTTATTTCTCTTTATTTACTCTACTTTTTATAACTTTATTTCTCTTTATTTACTCTACTTTTTATAACTTTATTTCTCTTTATTTACTCTACTTTTTATGACTTTATTTGTTCCTCGTTAATTTTAACTGCTGTTTGGTTTTCTGTGCTCACTTTCAGGAAAATAAACTTCTTTATGTTGATGTTGTCTGCTGGTTGTATTTAGAGTGCTTGTTTTCTCCTGTATGTGGTAGTGAACATGTGCTAAGAGTGCCATATCATCTGTATTATCCAAATCCTCAGACTTCTGAGAACATTGTCCATCTAATACCTCCTTGGGTGGGTTCTGTTGCTTTGATCATTTACCAGTCTATAACAGTGATGAAAAGAGTAGCTAATAGGAAACATCCTTGTCTAATCCCTGTTTTCATGTCAAAGTTTACATGACTTTGATCAATGCTGCTACAAGTGAAACTGCCACAGAAACTTTTGATTATTGCTGAAGAAATGGCAAGGTATTCACGAGATCTCAAAATTCTCCACAAACTTTCTCTATGTACACTATCAAACACTTTTTAAAAATAAAAAAAGTGAGTGAGTGAGTTGTTCTTTCGGTTGCTGAATGCTTAATAGTTTGATTTTGTTACTGTGTTAAAAAAAAAAAAAGGAAGACTATATGGAGTGACATTTCACCTCCTTTTTTATCTAATGCTCTGAGCCTGGAGGCTTTCTTTTCTATACAAGGGAATATCATGTGCCACAACTGTAATATAAAACCTGAGAAATATATTAGAAACCCTAGAACCAAGCCAACAGGGGACAAAGTTGTAGAGGATGCCCGAAAGTGGGTATGCTAAAGAACCACCAATTTCTTTTGGGTATCTCCTTCAGGATTTTTTCCTTTCAGGATTTACTCCCATACCTTCTGACTTTGCTGAGCTACCCACATGGTAGTGGATGATTAGATGGCCAGATACCATCAGTAATGAACAGCTATAGCAGAAAACAAACCAACCCACAGTGAAAAATTTGGTAATGAAAAGACATTAGAGATGGATAGGACTTACACTACAAAAGCCTACCACAAACAATAACCAGACAAACTCTCACCTGGAATCCTCAGGAAAAGAGAAAAAAAAAACAAAGCAATGGAAGACCTAAAAAGATACCATGAAGGAGTCTTCCAGAGATCACAATGATCGACTATACTTGTACACAGATAGAAGAAACAGCCCACGGCAGGAAAAAATAGAGGGTCACTGTTGATGGTCTATGTCCCAGTTAGGGGTAAAGAAGGAAGGATGGTACCATTACTGTCCTACATTAGCAGGTTAACCTGACCATATACACTGCATCATCATCATCATCATCATCACCTTTCACTCCTTTGAGAGCATAGGCCATGGATAAAGGCTCTACAGTCATCCCTGTTCTTGGAATTATTCTCTGCTTCCTTCCATGTGAACCCCTTGTCTCTGAGCACTGCCATAATTTCTCTTCTCCAAGTAAGTCTAGGTCTTCCTCATTTTCTATTTCCTTGAGGATTCCATGTCAGTGCCTGTCTTGCTATGCCAGTGTCGGGTTTCCTCAGAGTGTGGCCAGTCCACCTCCATCTCCTAGACATGATTTATAGGTTCATAGATTCTTGTCCTGCCCTTTCCCAGACCTCCTCGTTCTTGATCTTGCCCTGCCATTTAACTCTTCCCATGCCTTTTGTCGAATTTTCGACATTTCTGGTTTCCTGATGCTTACCAAGGTTAGGAATTTCGATCACTGTAATTCTCGAAATCACTCCAATCCACCTTTTGCTTTGAATGTTAACTGCGCATGTCAGAAATAACCTTCTTCCTTTTTACTCAGCATGGGTGCGAAGTGGACATTTTGTGAAGCTTCTGTTGATTTTTGTGCAATTTTTTATAAGTATATCGAACGTTGGACACACCCTCCGACATGGCAGATTTTACTGAATGTACCTCATGTAGCTCTAGACCTGTTAGAAAGAGTACAATAGCTCATAGAGAGATGTTTATGACAATACTTGGTAGGAAAAGTGTCATTACTGACGAGAAATCAAAATCTGACTGTTGTGATGCTGATTCTGACAATGCTTCTCAGTCAGACAAAGCTTCTGACATTGTGACTGAATGTAGTGGCACAGAAAGTGACAGTGACTGTCGTCCCTCGACAAGTACTGCTACTTCTGCTCCTCCACCTGCCAAAAGGGTAAAGAGGAATATTTCTACAGCTCAAACAGCACATGCACAACCAGTTTCACCATGGAGAGCAGCAGAGGTAGATGAAGTAATAGGTACCAAACATTGTCCTGCTTCTTTTATCTTTTCTTGCTAGTTTCATTGTTCTGCTTCCGGTTGTTTTTTTTTTCAATTTGTGTAAAAAGTGATATTTCTTGGAAGGAATTCATTTTATCTTCAAATTGTGTGTAACAAGTGGATATTTACCCCTCTTGGTAAGTAGACAACCATTAGTTTAGTGTTTTATGGGGAGGAGGGCTAAATATTTTGTCTAATTTTCTCACCAGTCATTTTTTCCTACACAAACTATACATTTCTGGAACCTTCATTCATTTACCTTTTTTTTTTAATGAATATTTAGTATTTTTTAAACATGGAAATAATATTTTAAATTCACTTTTTCAACGATACCCTTCAATTATCTAAACACCCGTGCATTTTTGCTTGGCACCCGTGTTTTTCCCGCCAGCACGGAAAGAGTTAATGTTTAAAATCCTCCTCAAGCAGTAGTTCATGAATGTTTGCATCCTGTTGTATTGTCTTGGCCATGACCCATGTCTCTGCACCATATAGTAGGACAGTCTTTATGTTTGTACTGAAAAGCTTGGTTCTTGTTTTGATGTTCTTAGATGACCATATTTTGTTAAGCTGGATGGGAGTGAAGACGCCTGTTGAAGCAATCACCTATTATAATATAATATCTGATATGCCAGCGTTAGGGTTAGAAACCCATAGCTGACCAAGACCCTGTCCCACCTCTCCGTGATACCCCCAGTAACAGGCCTAGCCTGGCTAATGGGGCAGGGATCGCCATAGTCCCCATGGTGCTGGAGTCTGCTAAGGAAAGTATTGCACACCCCCTGCTTTTTAGCTGTACTTTGGGACTGAAAAAGTAGCCGCCATAACCCGCCCCACACACCGATACAATGATGTGCCTCTACAGCATCGGCTGCAAAGAACACCAGCTCGCAGTTACAGGGAGTTCGTACAACTACAAGTTAAGATGGATAAATGCTGTCCTGGCCTTGGACACTCACTCACTGCAGACATCAATGGAAAGCTTACCTTGTACTCAACTGAACAGTTTGAATCTAGTTTCGTGCCCTTTGACCTCAGCCATGTCTCCACCAACAAGTCTTGCTTAAGAGTAGGGGCCACCAGGCCGTCATACAAATCTAAAAATAAAGAAGCAATGAAACAAAATTACTTGTTAAAGAGATAAGAATTATTTTAACTCTTAACCATTCATTCATCAGCATGTCCTATGCGGAACCTTGCCTCCCTAGCAGCTCTCCTGAAGGCTCTCAGCTGAAAGCAAGATGCTTTGCTGCTGATATATCCATTCACAAACCATTAACAGTGTCTTGTTGCCATCTTTGCCTTGGTCTTCCTCTTTCTTTTTCCCCATTATGTACCCTTCCAAGCCTGTCTTCTATAAATTCTCTTTGACATTTAATATGTCCAAAACATCTAAGTTTTCTTTGTTTAATCCTCTTTACTAGCCAGCCTTCTTCAATATTAAGTTCTTGTAATATGGATATATTTGTTCTTTTTTGTGCCCATGAGTTTTGAAGGACTCTTCTATAGCATCTACATTCAAAGGCACTTATGTGTTTCTGTCTGTTTTGTTAAGTGTCTAGGTCTCACAGGCATGTGTTGCAATGGGAAAAATGCATGTCCCTAAAAACCTAATTTTTGCAGCTCTGTCTGTCCCTCTCCACAGCTTATTTGGTTGTTTTTAGCTTATGAGGCGCATAAGACATCCCCCTCTTAATCTCCCACAGTGTATCTCTATTGTTAGTAATGATCCAAGATATTCAAAACTTTCCACCATTTCCAGTTTCTCCTCATTGATAGATATATATTTCAGTTACCATATTTGTTTTGTCAGTTGTCATCAGTTTAGTTTTCTCTGCATTAAATAAAAGTTTTGCTATTCACTATTCTTACTATATTCTCTTAACTTCTAATATTCCCTTAACCTACCATAAAAGTTGAAGTGCCTTTTTTTAAAAATTTTTTTAAATAACTAATCATATGGTTTGTTCTGTAGTCAGAAGTTCAGAATTTTAAGCTACCATAAATGCTAAAAATACTGCATCATTCTCGGGTAAAGCATCTAGGTTGAGATTTTTTTAATTACAAAAAAAAATTTATGGGTCATGGATGGTGTTTGGCAGGTTATGAGGTAATCTGATTGGGGATCTGGGCTGCTCTGAGGTCAAGATACTGCTTTAATCTGTCACTGACAGAAGTTGCTCAACAAAAGGATGCTTGGCAATATCTGTTTCACATACCTGCACCAAACTTCCCAGACTTTGCAAAGCTGGTGAACTCCTGGCCACCAAGAGACTGAAGCTGAATGACTCTGAACCAAGGAGGCCCTGATGGGTGTTTACCGCTGATGACATCATTTAGGGTTGGAAAATCCTGGGAGATTGACTGTGCTACAAAACTGTTGTAGATGATTGGCTGGTTGTAGAGCAACTGTTTGGCTGAAAAAGTCAAGGAAAATATACTACACAACACAATCTTTTCAATGTAAAATGTGAGCCTGCTTGGGAACACAGATCTCTGGTCAAAATTATATATTACTCTAAAAATTTAGTGGCACACCTCCAGCTCTCTTGTAGCACACCACCACACTGTCGCCACATTGTTTAAAAACTATGAGCTGTGGGGGTGACATATGAAAACCAGGATTTTCTAGGTCCTCTGTCTGTGACTTCCATACTAAAAATGAAAATTCTACCAAATCTTTATCATAAATAACAAATGTTATGCTACTCAGAATCTTCTTCTTCTTCTTCTTCTTCGTTTGCATTGTCTGTCTATGTCTGCAGTCCTGTCTCTTGGACAAATTTCACTGTTTTTTTTTTGTAATTCATGTATGGAACCATAGAGCTTATCTTCTTTAGTGGTTTCACTGGGCCAGTAATTATTTCTCAGTGTCTCATAGTTGGTGCAGTTTTGGAGGATATGTTCCACAGTTTGGGGCACCTGGGCACATGTACACAGATTAGTAGTACCAACTTTAAACTTTGTTTACATAGGACTTTGAAGTTGGCTGTGTCCTGTTTGGAGATGGAAAATGGTGACTTGTTCCTTTCTGTTTAGCATGTGATAGTCATCGTGTGGTGGTGTTTGTGGCTTCCTGTAGGTTTTTATCATGCTTTTCTTCTGATTATAGGTGACTGGTATGTCTGGTTGCTCAATTTCAGTGCCCTCTTTGGCCAGATGGTCAGCTTTCTCATTGCCTGGTATCCCAGTGGGAGGGAATCCATTGAAAAGTGACTCTGTGTTGTAAGCCAAGTTTTGACAAGCTACTCAGAATGAAAATCTTGTTTCATCATCATCATCATCATCATCATCATCATCACAGAATTCACGCTGCATGGTCAGTGATTTATAGATGACTGCTTGCATCAGGGTTAGCAAACCATATCTCACCAAGACCCTGCTCTAATTCTACCTTGGTACCTTTGGTAAAAAAAGACCTTAGTTTGGTCAAATGAATGAGACAGAACTGAGAAAGCAAGTCCAGTCCTACAAATATGCCATGCTGAAGCTGGATGTCTTGTCTTGTCTCCTTCCTCATCTACCTTTCGGCATTGAAGGGACAGACGCCTTGATAGGACTCGACGATTTGTCTCATATAATGAGATATTTAATGTTTCTGTAATTTCCTCTCTCCATCTCTTGCATGGGCAGTCTCTTCCTCGGTTACCTACAGATCTTAGTGTGAATGCTTTTTGTGCTATACCATCTGGCGGTAACCGTGTAACATGGCCAAACCATTTGACTTGCTGTTTCTGGATATAGTGTAAAGCAGGTGCTACTCCAGCCATTGCCCTGATGATGTCATTTCTTATTTTATCTCTTCTTGTCACATTTATTATTCTCAAACATCTCATTTCTGTCGTGATGATTTTCCTTTTGTTTTTTGTTTTTTTTTTATTGGCTGTTAGTGTTCATGTTTGACATCGATACTTGCAGCATAGAGCTGGGAGGAAAATTGTGTTGTACAGTGCCCTTTTTTGTTTCAGTTGTGATGTATTTGTTTTTCAGTAAAGGAGTCATTTGTCCAATGACCTGGTTTGCTTTATTGCATCTGTTCTTAATCTCAGCGTCAACTTTCCTTGAAGATGATATTATGCTACCTAGGTACTTGAAATGTTTCTCTTGTTTCAAGGGCAGGTTGTCTAGGAAGATCTTTGCATTTATCAAGGGTGAAAGGTGCAGACATCACAGCCTTGCTGCAAAACCAGGGCTTAATGCCAACCAACACTCTTTTTTAGAGTGAATGCAGATGATAATAATCCATGTCATTACAGATAAAGAAAAATGAAAAGGAGAAACTTGATCAATGGAATTTGAAAAAAGTAATAATAAAAAAAAAACACAAGAAACAGACAATTAAAATATTTTTTGCCACATCATAATTTCCCCTTGTTTGCTGCATCAAGAGATGCAATAACTGAAAATTATGCTTGATGAAAAAAAAGATGAGGAGAAAAATGCAGGAGACAGATGACAATGCAGGTGGGTGAGGTAGGATTCGTCACGTCAATAGGCACCTGGTATCTCAGTCAGTCTCGGTGAATCAATGGGTACATGGTCTCTTGGTCAGTCTCGGTGAATCAATAGGTGTCTGGTCTCTTGGTCAGTCTCAGTGAATCAATAGGTGCATGGTCTCTTGGTCAGTCTCAGTGAATCAATAGGTGTCTGGTCTCTTGGTCAGTCTCGGTGAATCAATGGGTCAGTAGGTGCATGGTCTTTTGGTCAGTCTTGGTGAATCAATGGGTACACGATCTCCCAGTCACTCGCTCACTGTGAATCAATAGGTGCATGGTCTCTTGGTCAGTTTCGGTGAATCAATAGGTACATGGTCTCTCAGTCTCTCACTGTGAATCAATAGGAGCATGGTCTTGGTCAGTCTCGGCGAATCAATGGGTACACGGTCTCTCAGTCTCTCACTGTGAATCAATAGGAGCATTGTCTTTTGGTCAGTCTTGGTGAATCAATGGGTACACGGTCTCTCAGTCTCTCACTGTGAATCAATAGGAGCGTGGTCTCTTGGTCAGTCTCGGTGAATCAATGGGTACACGGTCTCTCAGTCTCTCACTGTGAATCAATAGGAGCATGGTCTTTTGGTCAGTCTTGGTGAATCAATAGATGCATGATCTCTTGGTCAGTCTCGGTTAATCAATAGATGCATGATCTCTTGGTCAGTCTCGGTTAATCAACAGATGCATGATCTCTTGGTCAGTCTCAGTTAATCAATAGATGCATGATCTCTTGGTCAGTCTCGGTTAATCAACAGATGCATGATCTCTTGGTCAGTCTCAGTTAATCAATAGATGCATGATCTCTTGGTCAGTCTCGGTTAATCAATAGATGCATGATCTCTTGGTCAGTCTCGGTTAATCAATAGATGCATGATCTCTTGGTCAGTCTCAGTTAATCAATAGATGCATGATCTCTTGGTCAGTCTCAGTTAATCAATAGATGCATGATCTCTTGGTCAGTCTCGGTTAATCAATAGATGCATGATCTCTTGGTCAGTCTCAGTTAATCAATAGGCACACAGTCTCTCTGTCAGCATCGGTGAATCAATAGGTGCACAGTCTCTCAGTTAATCTCGGACTATAATGTGGGACTGAATACCATCCACCACCTCCAATTCATCAGGATTCTTGCCAGTGCTACAGAATGTGTGGAATTCACTGCTATCCTTCTTTGTTGGAGGAGATCCTAGCACTTATGAACTTTTTTCCCCAAACATGCAGTGATGGTAACCCCTCTAACGTTTCCGCATCTAGCAACAATGCAGGTGGGTGGACAACATTAAGAGATGTACAGGAATCAGCTTGGTTGGGTTCAGCATGAGAACAAGGAAGAGAACAAGCTGGAGATCTATTTCAGATAACCTTCCCAGTGAAGATGAAACAAGATGATGATGGTAATGATGATCGTCACTGTCATTACCATCATCTAATTCCTGAAATCTGGTTGATCATAAGGAAATTTCTGGACAAACAAAAAGTAATATTTACAGATTAAAATTCAAACCAGAAAGCTGTAATCTGTTTATTTACTTAATGGAAAACATTTTTATTGACTGGAAAATATCTTACATCCTTCTCATGACGTTAAACGTCACATAGGCCGCCATGGTTGTTCGCCAAGATTTCCTGTCTGCGGCAAGTTATTCAGTCTCATCAAGGGATGTTATGTCCACTGAACTGGCCTCTCTTAACAATGTCCTCTTTTAGAGTTTTACATGGTCGACCTCTTTTTCTTCGGCCTGTTGTGTTCCTCTTGATAGCTTGTTATGGTATTCTCTGATTGTTTCTTCTCATAATATGGCCTACATATGTCCATCTTCTTTTTCTGATCACGCATGAGATGGGTTGTTGTTTGCTCAACTGTCTTATCTCTGTGTTGTTCTTCAATTCATTCCACTTTATACTAAGTATTTTCCTGAGGCATTTGTTTTCAAAAGAGTCTAATTTCCTGTCTACTTCTTTGGTTGATTTCCAGCTTTCACATGCATAAATGAGGGTGGATATTACATTTGAAATGAATAATCTTAAATTGGTTTTTTGTGCTTATAACTTTTGAATTCCATATGTTCTCAAGATTCTTGAAGGTCAGTGCTGCTTTTGCAATTCTAATTCTAACTTCCTTCCTGGTGTCACCATCCTGGTCTACACAGTTGCCACATAGTACTTACTGGCAGGAAAAAACTATGAGTGGAAAGCATTATTTAGTGGCTTAAAGTTTCTGGAAAATATTATTTTATGATAGGGAAAATATTATTTAATGACAGGAAAGCATACTGGAAAATACATGGCTGGACAACTTATTACTGGCTATTACACTTACCAATGCTGCCTAACTGAGCATACTGAAAGGTAATACAGAGAAAGGTCTGTCCAAATTCCCTGGCTGTATGGGGCCATGTGTAGCCCAGCGATGTGTTAGGTGGAAAATGTGGAGTACTGTGAATTAGCCAAAATCCACTTCCTGAGGATTTATCAAATGCCACCACTCCTGGAATTAAAAAAAAAAATCATCATCATCATCACCATCATCATCATCATCATCATCATCACCACCACCACCATCACCATCATCATTACCATCACCATCATCATCATCAGTATCATCATCATCATCATCATCATCGGTCCTCTATACTCCCAATGGAGCATAAGACATCAATCAACAAAGGTTCTCCAGCTAATCCTGTCTTGAGCAAGTCAGAATACCTCTTTCCCACTTCCTTTCTTTCTTTCTGTATTGTGTGTCTCCATGTCCCCAATGGCCTGCCCCCCCCTCCCTCTTTCTTTCCCTTGAGGTGACCAAGTCAAGGCAACATAGGGGTGACTTGTTTCTTCCCATTCATAGTATGTGCCCCAGCCATTTCCATCTTCGTCTTTTGGCCTCTTTAGTAATGTTCTCAAAGCCCATTCATTTGGTTATTTCCTTGTTTGTCACATGTTCTTCCCAGTGTATTCTTTAAATTTTCCTAAGGCATCTTCCATCAAATCCTCTCAATCTACTTTCAATTCTCTGATTGATTCTCCACGTTATCACATATACATCACATATAAAATGTACAACTAAGTCAATTTAAAAAGTGGGGGGGGGGGGGGTAGTTTAAATATCCACCATTATGGTTGCCAGAATTTAGATATCAATACATGAACAAGATTTTTACATACCGTAAACTGTGGAGGGGAGAGAGAGTGATACAATGGCAATCTAGCCGGGAGAAGGTGAAATGGGTGATTATAGTTGGGGTAGAGGGGTTGTAATGTGATGCTGTGAAGAGGTTCTGAGCTATGTGGAACAAGTGAGAAGGGAGTGGAACTTAGCGGGGCGGGATTATGGAAGAGGAGAATGTTAGGTGGAGCTGAATAACGAGTTCAAACCATGTGGTTCCAGCTTACACATAGTTCGGAACTTCCTCACAGTGTCACATTACAACCCCTCTACCCCAACCATAATCACCCATTTCACCTTCTCCCAGATAGATTGCCACTGTATCACTCTCTCTCCTCTCCACGGTTTCCCAACCCACCACCATCAGTTACCATATCACAAGTCTCCATTTAAATACTCTACACTCCACCGTGTGCATTTCTGACACACAGCATCAGACAAGCCACAGCTTCTTACAAGTAACAGTTAAGTGCTCTATTCATTTTATTTCATTTTTATTTTTTTTTACACAGCATTCACGTGAATTTATACTTTATCTCCTCTATTTCTTCATCCTGTGTGATTTTGTATGATTAAGGCTCACGCTGAAACGTCACAACTGTGTACTCGTTAAGTAATAAAGCTGTTCCTACTTTTTTCCTAGTTTATGCATTTTGGTATCACAGCTTTACTGCGGTGGCTTTGTGTATACACTAATTATTGTGTGCTTACTGGTCAGTGATTGCTTAGCCAGTTGCCGACCAAGGACATGGAGGGATCTCTCTCTCTCTGAATCTTAAGTGCCCAGGGCACATGTGGCTTCCACAAAGGTTTTTCACAAATGCTTGTCCTTTGCCTCTTTTTCCGCTCTTGCCCAGGTGAGCCCTCTATTGCTCAACATCCTCTCTGTTGTTCTTCTCTTGTTTCTTTTGGTCTACCCTTACTTCTGTTCCCCTGTGGTGTCCATTTCAGTGCTGTTTTTGGTAGTGAGTTGTCAGTCATTAGGAGCACATTGAAATTCACTGCAAACATGAAGACTAGTGAACAATGGAAAAAAACAGGACATTATACAAAGGCCAGTTCCACAAAAAAAAAAAACAGGACTCTGCCCCAAATCCATAAAGAGTGTATGAGAAAATAAAAATTTTTATTGTAGTTTGCCTATCACCTTGTCATAGTCCTCCATTTAATTTTCCTCCATTTGTATGGTAGAAGTGTTCAAACCTTACCTTTGATGTGCCCTAACATATTCACAAACCTTACCTTTAGTGTGCCCTAACATATTCACAAACCTTACCTTTGATGTGCCCTAACATATTCACAAACCTTACCTTTGATGTGCCCTAACATATTCACAAACCTTACCTTTGATGTGCCCTAACATATTCACAAACCTTACCTTTGATGTGCCCTAACATATTCACAAACCTTACCCTTTGATGTGCCCTAACATATTCACAAACCTTACCTTTGATGTGCCCTAACATATTCACAAACCTTACCTTTGATGTGCCCTAACATATTCACAAACCTTACCTTTGATGTGCCCTAACATATTCACAAACCTTACCTTTGATGTGCCCTAACATATTCACAAACCTTACCTTTGATGTGCCCTAACATATTCACAAACCTTACCTTTAGTGTGCCCTAACATATTCACAAACCTTACCTTTAGTGTGCCCTAACATATTCACAAACCTTACCTTTGATGTGCCCTAACATATTCACAAACCTTACCTTTAGTGTGCCCTAACATACTCACAAACCTTACCTTTAGTGTGCCCTAACATATTCACAAACCTTACCTTTAGTGTGCCCTAACATATTCACAAACCTTACCTTTAGTGTGCCCTAATACATTCAAAGCTGAAGCACTTTCTTTTGGTGGCTCATCGTTGTACATCAGGTACATGGTGTTATCACCCTGCCAAAAAAAAAAAAGAACACATCACTGTATAACAGATACAAGATGTTATCCCCCTGTAAAAAGGAACACATCATTGTATAATACGTATATGGTGTTATCACACTATAAAATCTAATACATCAATGTGTAGTATGTACATGGTGTTATCATCCTGCAAAATGGGACACATTATTGAATAAAAGGTGCACAGTGTTATCACTCTGCAAAACGAGACATTCATTCATTGATTTGCATATCCCTTGCGGAACTTTGCCTACCTAACAGCACTCCTGTAGGCCTCTCGGTTGTGAGCAAGATGGCCTGCTGCTGATGTATCCAAAACAGGACATTTATCTAAATATGAAGGTTTGTGCTAGAATGTGAAATATATAAATCTGGCCTGAAGAAGTATTTAGTCCACCTGCAGTGATCTCTAACACTACCCATACAATTGGACAGATTTTTTCATGAACACATAGATAAGAGTGAGAGTTTAAATACTGGGGCAGATTTAACAGCTGAGAATGAAAAGAGCCTGTAGAAATTGTTAGATACTATTTATAACCCACCAAGAAAAATAACAATGGGAGCAGAAATCATGAATTGTTACTCTTTTCTGTTGTCAGATTTGTTACTTTCTTCTGATGCAGATTTTTTGGCAGTATGTGATGACATCTTGAGTTATGCACCTTAATTCTTAGCATAGCATTGACTGATTGATTGACTTGTCTTGTTTTGTCTCCTTCATCATATACCTTTGAGTGCTAAGGGGGAAAATAAACATTCTGATAGGATTCAATGATCTGCTTCTCATAATGGGGCATTTAAGGTTTCTGTAATTTCCTCACTCCATCTCTTGTGTGGGTGGCCTTGTCCTCTGTTTCCTACAGTTCTTTGTGTGAATGTTTTCTTTTGTATGCTGTCTGGCAGTAGTCATGTAATGTGGTCAAGGCATTTGATTTGTTGTTTCTGGATGTAGTGTAGTACTAGTATTACTCCATTTTGTCCACTTCTGATTTGGTCTCTTCTCGTTACATTTACTATTCTCCTTAAACATCTAATTTCTGTCGTGATGATTTTCCTTTTGGTTTTTTTTTTTTTGGCTGTTAGTGTCCATGTCTGGCAGTGATAGCAAAGAGTCGTGAGGAAATTCTGTACTGTACAGTGCTCTTTTTGTTTCAGTTGTGATGCATTTATATTTCAGTAAAGATGTCATTTATCCAATGAACTGATTTGCTTTATTGCATCTGTTCTCAATTTTGGCACTGATTTTCCCGGAGGATGATACCCTACTATCTAGGTATTTGAAATGCTTCACCTGTTGCATGACCACTTCTCGTGGTTGTGGGTGTGTCCTGATTTTCCCAGACTGTGCCAACTGTAGGCTTACACTCTCCGTCTTCGACAGCCCGGGCAACCTTGTGTTATCGATAATGATGGCACTTAACCTGGGCGTCCTTGTCCCTTGCGCTTACCAGAGAAGAGACCCCACTGTTTGCATGAAAATCATGAGAATCACACCCCACTGCTTGCATGCAAATCATGTGAATCACACACAGAATCATAAAACATGAAGTAATCCACATCAGTTTCACAGGGGAACTCAAATCCATGATGAGGCATAATTTTTCACGCACTTCAGTTCTCATCTTCATCTGTTGTTCAGTTTGTATTGGCTGCTACTGTAACAGGCAAATTCACACTTACAAACCTTTTATGTCTATCGATGACAGAAAGAGAAAGTGGATATAAGGACCAAAGATTGACTGTATCAATATTATATGCACATTATACAGAATGCACCTTTTGACTCAGACAGTCTTGAAGGGGTAGGGGAAGAGGAGAATGACATTCTGACATAAGGTACAAAAGGGTGCATTAAGAACTACTGATATATGGTACATCACTGAATATCAGAAAATACAGTGTTATTCATAAGTCAGTGAAACATTTTAAAAATTCACAATGAATAAATTACATAACAGATCATGATTACTCTTATGCCAAGAGAGAGAGAAACTCTTCAAGTTTTTAATAATAACAAAAACAAAAACAAAAAGTTGGGGGCTTCACTGGTAAGTTTTTCTAACACGATTCACAGTTTCTTCACTTGATTCTGAATGTTGCTGCCAAGGAGCTGTGCACAGACAACCTTCTTACTAGAATGTTACATGCCACTTCTTGATACTGTTGAAAACATGTGTTGCCTTTTGGAATTCAGCTCAAAATCATCACAGCACAGTCACAACAGACAAGGTTCTCGAGTATTCCAAAACACAAAATGACTGCTCACGTTTACTGAACATCATATTTGCTAATGCTGTCTCCTAGCAGCAAACCACAGGAACTCTGCGTGCAGGCTTTATTTATTTATTTTTTTAACCTGAAGAGTTTCTCTCTTTCGTGGCATAAGAATAATCATGATCCACTATGTAGTTTATTTGCTGCAAATTTTTAAAATGTTTCACACATTCATGAATACCCCTGTATAAATATAAAAATGCTATACTGTAACTATCTTGCTCTGCAGAAGTGAATAACAGACAACAAACAGACCAACAATGAAGAAAAGCCAGAGATTTAATGTACCTTATGAGTTAACTTGGTCTACTATGATGATAAATGAGGTATGCACTGCAGTTAAGTTTGAATCCACTTTGTTTTCAGGAGCTGGTCAACTGTTGTGCTGCCCCTTGCAATCAATACCTACAAAATTTTTTTCTTTTTTTTTTCTTTCACCTACTCTCAACCAGTGAATTTCCTTCTTCATGATCTGAACTTCATATGATATCTTGTTTTTTTCTTAATTTCTTTCACCAACAGCCATCCGGGGCAGTGAAATCTACGATGCCTCATCCTGCAGGAAGATCTCCATCAGCAGAAGCTGTTTTCTCTGACTAGTGGCGTGCCAGACATCTATTTCTACAGATAGGTCAACTAAGAGTAGTGTACCAGGCGCCCGTTTCTACACCTGGGTTAACTAACAGTAGTGTACCAGGCACCCGTTTCTACACCTGGGTCAATTAACACTACTGTAGCAGGCACCCATTTCTACACCTGGGTCAATTAACAGTAGTGTACCAGGCACCTGTTTCTGCACCTGGGTCAATTAACAGTAGTGTACCAGGCACCTGTTTCTGCTCTTGGGTCAACTAACAGTAGTGTACCAGGCACCTGTTTCTGCTCTTGGGTCAACTAACAGTAGTGTACCAGGCACCTGTTTCTACTCTTGGGTCAACTAACAGTAGTGTACCAGGCACCTGTTTCTACACTTGGGTCAACTAACAGTAGTGTACCAGGCACCAGTCTCTACTCTTGGGTCAACTAACAGTAGTGTACCAGGCACCTGTTTCTACTCTTGGGTCAACTAACAGTAGTGTACCAGGCACCAGTCTCTACTCTTGGATTAACTAACAGTAGTGTACCAGGCACCAGTCTCTACTCTTGGATTAACTAACAGTAGTGTACCAGGCACCTGTTTCTACTCTTGGGTCAACTAACAGTAGTGTACCAGGCACCCATTTCTACACTTGGGTCAACTAACAGTAGTGTACCAGGCACCTGTTTCTACTCTTGGGTCAACTAACAGTAGTGTACCAGGCACCAGTCTCTACTCTTGGATTAACTAACAGTAGTGTACCAGGCACCAGTCTCTACTCTTGGATTAACTAACAGTAGTGTACCAGGCACCTGTTTCTACTCTTGGGTCAACTAACAGTAGTGTACCAGGCACCCATTTCTACACTTGGGTCAACTAACAGTAGTGTACCAGGCACCCGTCTCTACTCTTGGGTCAGCTAACAGTAGTGTACCAGGCACCAGTCTCTACTCTTGGGTCAACTAACACTAGTGTAGCATTTAGGCATTATGTGCCCATCTTTCTTATGAGAAGGATGCCAAAAGATCTTAGTGCTTAATTTATCATCTATTTTTCATGCTTTTATTCGTTTGGTTTTTGTTTTTTTTTGCATGCAGCCCTCAAAAAGGCCTTTGTGAAAATATTGTATGCTCTTCATTTATACGTGCTCATCTTATTTTCTGCCACAGAGTCCTGCCCAATTTCCTCATTCTTTCTAAATTTTTGTCGAACTGAACCATACACCTCCGTCTACCTGCATAAGGCACCCCATTTCTGCACTTGCATCAACAAGCTGAGGTGTGTCAAGCACTCATTTCTATGGCTGGGTCAGCTGTAGGTACCAGCAGCAGGTCCCAAAACCACAAGTTACCAGGTAAGAAAACAGCTCTTCTCATGCTCCCATCCTTTTTTTTACGTTCAGTTTTACAGTAAACAAATTGCCACTTATTTGGCCAGCATAAAAATTAGTATTGCTGACCAACTGAAAAAAAAAAAAAAGAAAAACCAGGATTCTGAGACAAGTTTTACCTTATCACTATAGACCTGTGACAGAGTTTGGTATACAGCCTGGCTTGTTTCATTCATACCACTCGTAGACAAAGTCCAAGATGGTGAATGAACATCAAGGTAGAAATGAGCAAGCCCATTTTTGAATTTCCAGTCTTCTGATTTTTCATTTTCTGGACTTTTGTACACTGAATACCTGTGGAAAGAAAATGGTGATTCATATAAGGTCTGACAGTTAAGTAATGAAACTAATTCCATAAAAAATAAAATAAATAACAGTTGACGATATAACCTGTATTTTATTCAAAGTAAGCCCCTGTGAATCTGTGGAGAGGAGCAGACAGAACCACAAAAATAAGATTTTTAAGGGCATGCATCTTTCCTATCGCAACATATGCCTGTGAGACCTGGACACTTAACAAAACAGCTGAGAAGCACATAAATGCCTTTGAATGTAAATGCTATAGAAGAGTTCTCCAAATATCGTGGACACAAAAAAGAACAAATATATCTATACTACAAAAGCTTAATATTGAAGAAGGCTGGCTAGTAAAGAGGATTAAAGAGAGAAAACTTAAATATTTTGGCCACATTAAACGTCATGATAATTTAGAGAAGACCGTATTGGAAGGATACATAATGGGAAAAAGAAAAAGAGGAAGACCGAAACGAAGATGGCTGCAAGACATCGTTGATGATCTGGAAATGGATGCAGCAGCAGCAGGCCATCTTGCTCACAACCGAGAGGCCTACAGGAGTGCTGTTTGGGAGGCAAAGTTCCGCAAGGGACATGCAAAGGAATGAATGAAGCCCCTTTTGCATTGATACAGCGAGTGGCACGATCTAACAAACACTGGAATGACCTCTGCAGTTATTCTGTTGGTATGGCCCTTAAACTTGATGTTACGGCCTTTGGATGTCATCAATATCGTCAAAGAAGTGTCCTTTCAATGATAACTTTAATTTTGGGAACAGAAAATCATCACAGGGAGACAAATCTGGGGACTAGGGTGGATGGTTGAGAACACACACTTGTTTTTGGGCCAAAAATTCCTGTACAACTACCGCCCGGTGAGCTAGTGCATTATCATGAAGAAGGAAAAAAACTGTCAGGTGATGAATACTTGGGTCAACTAACAGTAGTGTACCAGGCACCCGTCTCTACTCTTGGGTCAGCTAACAGTAGTGTACCAGGCACCAGTCTCTACTCTTGGGTCAACTAACACTAGTGTAGCATTTAGGCATTATGTGCCCATCTTTCTTATGAGAAGGATACCAAAAGATCTTAGTGCTTAATTTATCATCTATTTTTCATGCTTTTATTCGTTTGGTTTTTGTTTTTTTTTGCATGCAGCCCTCAAAAAGGCCTTTGTGAAAATATTGTATGCTCTTCATTTATACGTGCTCATCTTATTTTCTGCCACAGAGTCCTGCCCAATTTCCTCATTCTTTCTAAATTTTTGTCGAACTGAACCATACACCTCCGTCTACCTGCATAAGGCACCCCATTTCTGCACTTGCATCAACAAGCTGAGGTGTGTCAAGCACTCATTTCTATGGCTGGGTCAGCTGTAGGTACCAGCAGCAGGTCCCAAAACCACAAGTTACCAGGTAAGAAAACAGCTCTTCTCATGCTCCCATCCTTTTTTTTACGTTCAGTTTTACAGTAAACAAATTGCCACTTATTTGGCCAGCATAAAAATTAGTATTGCTGACCAACTGAAAAAAAAAAAAAGAAAAACCAGGATTCTGAGACAAGTTTTACCTTATCACTATAGACCTGTGACAGAGTTTGGTATACAGCCTGGCTTGTTTCATTCATACCACTTGTAGACAAAGTCCAAGATGGTGAATGAACATCAAGGTAGAAATGAGCAAGCCCATTTTTGAATTTCCAATCTTCTGATTTTTCATTTTCTGGACTTTTGTACACTGAATACCTGTGGAAAGAAAATGATGACAGTTAAGTACTGAAACTAATTCCATAAAAAATAAAATAAACAACAGTTGAAGATATAACCTGTATTTTATTCAAAGTAAGCCCCTTTTGCATTGATACAGCGAGTGGCACGATCTAACAAACACTGGAATGACCTCTGCAGTTCTTCTGTTGGTATGGCCCTTAAACTCAATGTTACGGCCTTTGGATGTCATCAATATTATCAAAGAAGCGTCCTTTCAACGGTAACTTTCATTTTGGGAATATAAAATAATCGCAGGGAGACAAATCTGGGGAATAGGGTGGATGGTTGAGAACACACGCTTGTTTTGGGGCCAAAAATTCCTGTACAACTACCGCCCGGTGAGCTAGTGCATTATCATGAAGAAGGAAAAAAACTGTCAGGTGATGAATACTTGGGTCAGACTCTGAGAATCCTTTTCAATAGGCATTTCAAAATGCTTAAATAAACTTCGGCAGTGACAATCTGCCCCTCTGGAATAAATTCTTTGTGAATAACTCCTTTGCTGTCATAGAAGCACACCAACATTGTCTTCACTTTTTACTTCTGAAGATGGAATTTTTTGCCTTTTGGTGATGAGGCAAAGTTCCACAAGGGACATGCAAATTAATGAATGAATGGTGATGATGATGACTTCTACTGAGCACTTTGGCATTTAGTTGTGGGATCATAGCAGAAAATCCATGTTTCATCCTCTGAAACAATCAAATTTAAGAAATGTTTATTTATGCAACATGTTTTGATGATGTCTTTTGTGTACTCAACACGTTGATGTTTTTGGTCATAAGACAATGCATGTGGTACAAACCGACAAGCAACTTTTTTCTTGCCAAAGCCTTCCACTAAAATTTTAAAAATGGTCTCTCGGTTAACACCAAATTCATCTGCCATCATCCTCACAGTCAAACAACGATCTTCTTGTATCCGCTCTCTGACTTTTGCAATGAGTTCCTCGTTACGAACAGAAATTGGGCGTCCATGTCTAGTTGCATTTCTAATCATTTCCACACCACTTTTGAATCGTGAGTACCACCTGAATATCTGTGCACGAGATAAACAATTATCCCCATGAACTTGTCGCATCAATTCAACTGTCTTAATGGCACTTTTTCTGAGTTTTAAACAGAATTTAATGTTAGCTTTTTGCTCCATGCTGATTACATGACAATGCACCTCTAACTAGGTCAACAAAAATGGCGACGTGTTTGTCATATGCTTATCAGGTGGCGATGAAAAGTTTCCAGATCATAGATGAAGGTTCCCTCTTTTGATTCCATGCTGTGCTTCAATGAAGGCATTTTTGTCTTGGCCATAATAAAATAAGTCTCATTACATAATTGTCCAACCTTGTATAAAGAAAAATTTCCACATTTTTAGACATACATGTCTGAAAATGAAGTTTTAAAAAATCTAGTCTGTTCTTATATTGCAGACTTGAGACCCTTCTCAATTACCCACCCATTCTCTTGGAAGCAGACTGCTACCACTACTCTGTGAGGTCATCAGTTCAAGAATCAGTAAGTCCCTACTAGATACAAGACTTCTGGAAAAACAAGCCATTGCTGAAAAGTAGGAGGGATCCTACTGCAACAAGAAGTCACATGAACTGGTATCAGACCTATGTATAGATATGTGCCATTTTGGCCTTAGTTAACACTAACAATAATGGCAATATTAATACTGTATGAAAAGATTAGATGTCACAGAAAACTGGCTCGTTAAGACCATAAAAATTAAAAAGCTGAGATACTTTGGCCGCATCAAGAGACACAATGGCTTGGAGAGGCTGACAGTACAAGGCATAGTGCCTGGCAAAAGAGAAAAGGGACGATCTCGCCACAGATGGACTCAGGACATCAAGGAAAGTCTGAATGTGTCATGCAAGACGCTGGTCAACTTGCACAAGACCTTACTGCATTCAGGGAGACTGTGAGATAGACAAAGTACTGGAAAGGACATGTCATATGAATGAATGAATGAAAAAATGTTTGAGTGGTGAGGTGGTTAGTGCACTACCCTCTCATGGTGAAGGTTGGGGGTTCAAATCCAGCCGGAGGCACCCCAGTCACCCAAATGGGTACCAAATTTCTTCTGGAGATGGGGAAGGAAAGGCTGCCAGGTGTGATGCTGACCATATCACCTTCTAGAGTTCTGTCAGGTGAAGGAAAATATGGGCACTAACACCATATACCTATGTGCCTCTACGGCATGACAGGGTTACTTTTTTTTTTTTAAATGAAAAGACATACATTCCACTGTTATCAAAGAAAACAATATTTTGAACATTACTTTTCTGTAAAAACTAATCCCTATTTTGGGGGCCCATGAAAGGATATGTAGAGTCTACACAACCAAGCCTAACCTATGCAGAGTCTAGACAACCAAGTCTAGGCTATATAGGATCTACAGGTTCTAGGGACTGTAATAGTCAGAGGTGGGGTGAGGGATACGCTCTCCACTCCAATTAAATATCTCCATGTCGTGCGTCTCAAATAGCCTCTGACAGTCCAAGTCCAGCTCCTGGCCTTCTCGTGGTAGAACTGTTTAAACTGACAGAAGAAAGGGTGAAAGGCGAATATCTGGCACCTGAAAACCAGATGCTTTCGGGTAGACGAGACTCACTGGTCCTGGTTGGTAGCATTTAGGCATTATGTGCCCATCTTTCTTATGAGAAGGATGCCAAAAGATCTTAGTGCTTAATTTATCATCTATTTTTCATGCTTTTATTCGTTTGGTTTTTGTTTTTTTTTGCATGCAGCCCTCAAAAAGGCCTTTGTGAAAATATTGTATGCTCTTCATTTATACGTGCTCATCTTATTTTCTGCCACAGAGTCCTGCCCAATTTCCTCATTCTTTCTAAATTTTTGTCGAACTGAACCATACACCTCCGTCTACCTGCATAAGGCACCCCATTTCTGCACTTGCATCAACAAGCTGAGGTGTGTCAAGCACTCATTTCTATGGCTGGGTCAGCTGTAGGTACCAGCAGCAGGTCCCAAAACCACAAGTTACCAGGTAAGAAAACAGCTCTTCTCATGCTCCCATCCTTTTTTTTACGTTCAGTTTTACAGTAAACAAATTGCCACTTATTTGGCCAGCATAAAAATTAGTATTGCTGACCAACTGAAAAAAAAAAAAAAGAAAAACCAGGATTCTGAGACAAGTTTTACCTTATCACTATAGACCTGTGACAGAGTTTGGTATACAGCCTGGCTTGTTTCATTCATACCACTCGTAGACAAAGTCCAAGATGGTGAATGAACATCAAGGTAGAAATGAGCAAGCCCATTTTTGAATTTCCAGTCTTCTGATTTTTCATTTTCTGGACTTTTGTACACTGAATACCTGTGGAAAGAAAATGGTGATTCATATAAGGTCTGACAGTTAAGTAATGAAACTAATTCCATAAAAAATAAAATAAATAACAGTTGACGATATAACCTGTATTTTATTCAAAGTAAGCCCCTGTGAATCTGTGGAGAGGAGCAGACAGAACCACAAAAATAAGATTTTTAAGGGCATGCATCTTTCCTATCGCAACATATGCCTGTGAGACCTGGACACTTAACAAAACAGCTGAGAAGCACATAAATGCCTTTGAATGTAAATGCTATAGAAGAGTTCTCCAATATCGTGGACACAAAAAAGAACAAATATATCTATACTACAAAAGCTTAATATTGAAGAAGGCTGGCTAGTAAAGAGGATTAAAGAGAGAAAACTTAAATATTTTGGCCACATTAAACGTCATGATAATTTAGAGAAGACCGTATTGGAAGGATACATAATGGGAAAAAGAAAAAGAGGAAGACCGAAACGAAGATGGCTGCAAGACATCGTTGATGATCTGGAAATGGATGCAGCAGCAGCAGGCCATCTTGCTCACAACCGAGAGGCCTACAGGAGTGCTGTTTGGGAGGCAAAGTTCCGCAAGGGACATGCAAAGGAATGAATGAAGCCCCTTTTGCATTGATACAGCGAGTGGCACGATCTAACAAACACTGGAATGACCTCTGCAGTTATTCTGTTGGTATGGCCCTTAAACTTGATGTTACGGCCTTTGGATGTCATCAATATCGTCAAAGAAGTGTCCTTTCAATGATAACTTTAATTTTGGGAACAGAAAATCATCACAGGGAGACAAATCTGGGGACTAGGGTGGATGGTTGAGAACACACACTTGTTTTTGGGCCAAAAATTCCTGTACAACTACCGCCCGGTGAGCTAGTGCATTATCATGAAGAAGGAAAAAAACTGTCAGGTGATGAATACTTGGGTCAGACTCTGAGAATCCTACTCAATAGGCATTTCAAAATACTTAAATAAACTTCGGCAATGACAGTCTGTCTCTCTGGAATAAATTCTTTGTGAATAACTCCTTCGCTGTCATAGAAGCACACCAACATTGTCTTCACTTTTGACTTTTGAAGATGGAATTTTTTGCCTTTTGGTGATGAGGCAAAGTTCCACAAGGGACATGCAAATTAATGAATGAATGGTGATGACTTCCACTGAGCACTTTGGCATTTAGTTGTGGGATCATAGCAGAAAATCCATGTTTCATCCTCTGAAACAATCAAATTTAAGAAATGTTTATTTATGCAACATATTTTGATGATGTCTTTTGTGTACTGAACACGTTGATGTTTTTGGCCATAAGACAATGCATGTGGTACAAACCAGTAAGCAACTTTTTTCTTGCCAAAGCCTTCCACTAAAATTTTACGAATGGTCTCTCAGTTAATACCAAATTCATCTACCATCATCCTCACAGTCAAACAATGATCTTCTTGTATCCGCTTCCTGACCTTTGCAATGAGTTCCTAATTACAAACAGAAATTGGGCATCCATGTCTAGTTGCATTTGTAATCGTTTCCACACCACTTTTGAATCATGAATACCACCTGAATATCTGTGCACGAGATAAACAATTATCCCCATGAACTTGTCACATCAATTCAACTGTCTCAATGGCACTTTTTCTGAGTTTTAAACAGAATTTAATTATAGCTTTTTGCTCCATGCTGATTACATGACAATGCACCTCTAACTAGGTCAACAAAAATGGCGACGTGTTTGTCATATGCTTATCAGGTGGTGATGAAAAGTTTCCAGATCATAGATGAAGGTTGCCTCTTTTGATTCCATGCTGTGCTTCAAAGAAGGCATTTTTGTCTTGGCCATAATAAAATAAGTCTCATTACATAATTGTCCACCCTTGTATAAAGAAAAATTTCCACATTTTTAGACATACATGTCTGAAAATGAAGTTTTAAAAAATCTAGTCTGTTCTTATATTGCAGACTTGAGACCCTTCTCAATTACCCACCCATTCTCTTGGAAGCAGACTGCTACCACTACTCTGTGAGGTCATCAGTTCAAGAATCAGTAAGTCCCTACTAGATACAAGACTTCTGGAAAAACAAGCCATTGCTGAAAAGTAGGAGGGATCCTACTGCAACAAGAAGTCACATGAACTGGTATCAGACCTATGTATAGATATGTGCCATTTTGGCCTTAGTTAACACTAACAATAATGGCAATATTAATACTGTATGAAAAGATTAGATGTCACAGAAAACTGGCTCGTTAAGACCATAAAAATTAAAAAGCTGAGATACTTTGGCCGCATCAAGAGACACAATGGCTTGGAGAGGCTGACAGTACAAGGCATAGTGCCTGGCAAAAGAGAAAAGGGACGATCTCGCCACAGATGGACTCAGGACATCAAGGAAAGTCTGAATGTGTCATGCAAGACGCTGGTCAACTTGCACAAGACCTTACTGCATTCAGGGAGACTGTGAGATAGACAAAGTACTGGAAAGGACATGTCATATGAATGAATGAATGAAAAAATGTTTGAGTGGTGAGGTGGTTAGTGCACTACCCTCTCATGGTGAAGGTTGGGGGTTCAAATCCAGCCGGAGGCACCCCAGTCACCCAAATGGGTACCAAATTTCTTCTGGAGATGGGGAAGGAAAGGCTGCCAGGTGTGATGCTGACCATATCACCTTCTAGAGTTCTGTCAGGTGAAGGAAAATATGGGCACTAACACCATATACCTATGTGCCTCTACGGCATGACAGGGTTACTTTTTTTTTTTAAATGAAAAGACATACATTCCACTGTTATCAAAGAAAACAATATTTTGAACATTACTTTTCTGTAAAAACTAATCCCTATTTTGGGGGCCCATGAAAGGATATGTAGAGTCTACACAACCAAGCCTAACCTATGCAGAGTCTAGACAACCAAGTCTAGGCTATATAGGATCTACAGGTTCTAGGGACTGTAATAGTCAGAGGTGGGGTGAGGGATACGCTCTCCACTCCAATTAAATATCTCCATGTCGTGCGTCTCAAATAGCCTCTGACAGTCCAAGTCCAGCTCCTGGCCTTCTCGTGGTAGAACTGTTTAAACTGACAGAAGAAAGGGTGAAAGGCGAATATCTGGCACCTGAAAACCAGATGCTTTCGGGTAGACGAGACTCACTGGTCCTGGTTGGTAGCTCATCTAGGAGAAGGAAAGCTCCTGCTCACTGCTGGCAAGATTCTCTGACTGCCATGTGTGGGGTGAAACTCCTCCCGGCCAATAAAGAAAAATGTGATTAGGGTTGCCACTCGGTGCCCTCATGGAAAAGGTGATGGAAAGGTTTAAGTGAAGTAGCCAGTAGTCTTGTGGTCAGGGCTACTCATATCACAGCACTTCTGCTCTAGAGGCCAGCCATGTCCTATATACACCCATACTGGCTCACATGCCTAAACTGGCTTAACCTAGGAGTTAAACTAAGACTCTGCTGGCGAGATTCTTCGACTGCCACGTTTGGGGTGAAATTCCTCCTGGCCAATGAAGAAAATGTGATTAGGGTTGCCGCACGTCACCACTGTGGAAAAGATGATGGAAAAGATTAAATGAAGTTGAATTGGTATGGCCAGTAGACTTGCGGTGAGGGCTACTCATACCATGGCACCTCATACTGGGGCAATATGCCTAAATGCCTTAATCCAGGGGTGAAACTTGATGGTTACTCATATCATGGTACCTCTGCTCTAGAGGCTGGTCATGTCCTGTATACACCCATACTGGGATAATACGCCTAAACTGGCTTAACCCAGGAGTGAAACTCACTAGTGGCGAGGATTCATCCTCCTGGACAAAAGCTCTGTCCTGGTCAACACCAGGAAGGGTAGCAGCCATGGCTACAAAATGCCGAAGTCAGAGAATCTGGACCAGTGCAATTTAGATAGGCAACCACCTCTCACCCCACAGGGATATATTCATATCCAAATCACGTTGAGGTTTTCCGGTGAGAAAGTCCAACTCTGGACTGGATGGGCAACCACCTCTCACACCGCAGGGGATATACCGATATCCAAAACACATCGAGGTTTACCGGTGAGGAAGTCCAACTCTAGGCTGGATGGGCAACCATGTCTCACCCGGCGGGGATATATTCACATCCAAACCAGGTCGAGGTTTTCTGGTGAGGAAGTCCAACTCTAAGCTAAACTGGCGCAACGAAAACCGCAGTGTCACGCAATGCCGCTTCTGTGACCCACCGAGAATATAGGCCCAAGCCCCACAATGCTCTAATCCTCCATCCTAAATGAGACTATTGTGAGAACCATTCATTCATTCCTTTGCTTGTCCCTTGCGGAACTTTGCCTCCCAAACAGCACTCCTGTAGGCCTCTCGGTTGTGAGCAAGATGGCCTGCTGCTGCTGCATCCATTTCCAGATCATCAACGATGTCTTGCAGCCATCTTCGTTTCGGTCTTCCTCTTTTTCTTTTTCCCATTATGTATCCTTCCAATACGGTCTTCTCTAAAGTATCATGACGTTTAATGTGGCCAAAATATTTAAGTTTTCTCTCTTTAATCCTCTTTACTAGCCAGCCTTCTTCAATATTAAGCTCTTGTAGTATAGATATATTTGTTCTTTTTTGTGTCCACGATATTTGGAGAACTCTTCTATAGCATTTACATTCAAAGGCATTTATGTGCTTCTCAGCTGTTTTGTTAAGTGTCCAGGTCTCACAGGCATATGTTGCGATGGGAAAGATGCATGCCCTTAAAAATCTTATTTTTGTGGTTCTGTCTGCTCCTCTCCACAGATTCTTTATTTGTTTTACTTTCTGAAGAGCAATAGATGTCCTCCTTTTAATTTCCCGCATTGTATCTCCATTATTAGTTAGTAGTGATCCAAGATATTCAAAACTCTCCACTTCTTCCAGTTTTTCCTCACTGATACATATTTCAGTTGCCTTGTCTGTTTTGTCAGTTGTCATCACTTTAGTTTTCTTTGCATTAAGATATAGGTTCTGCTCTTCGCTGTTCTTGCGGACTGACATAATTAGTTTTTCCATTCCTTCTTGTGTTGTGGACAGCAATACTGTGTCATCAGCATATCTAATCTCTGGTATTTCATAACCTCCAACTGTTATGGCATCGTAATATTCTTTGTCTACATCTTCTCTAACATTCCTCATTATATTTTCAGTATACAAGTTAAATAAGTAGGGTGACAATATGCACCCCTGACGGACCCCTTGTTTTATGTCAAACCAAGTTGTTGTTTCACCATTTATTCTTACTGCTGCTTGGTCTAAATACAGCAGTGATGTTAATTGTATCAAATGTGTTGGAAATCCCATTTTTTCCATTATTTCCCAAAGTTTCTGGTGTTGTACACAATCAAATGCCTTTGAGTAGTCTATAAAGGATAAATATAGATTCACATTAAACTCCCTGCATTTCTCTATTATTAATCTTAGATTGAATATATGATCTCTTGATCCTCTTCCTTGCCTGAAGCCAGCTTGGACCATATTGACTTCTTCTTCTATTTTCTTTCGAAGTCTACCCATTATGATTTTTAACAGAATTTTACTGGCATGACTAATCAGGGCAACAGTTCTGTAGTTGGTGCATAATTTCAGGTTACCCTTTTTTGGCAGTGGTATGAATACAGTTCTTTTCCATTCTTTTGGCCAAATACCTGAATGCCATATCTTTTTACATAGTGCATGATAGATTGTTGCACACTCCTTTCCTCCTGCTTTAATAAATTCAGCGGTTATCTCATCACATCCTGGTGATTTACCATTTTTCAGACTCTTTATTGCCCATAAAACTTCTTCCATTGTCGGCTCGGGTTCTTTCTCCTCCAATAATTCACACTGTTGATTTCTGTTTCCACAGTCGGTTGTTTCATACATTCTTTTGCAATATTCCTTCCATCTTTTCAAAATTTCCTCTGTCTCTGTCAGGGTATTCCCCATCTCATCACAAATTACATTTAGCTTAGGTGTGACATTTCTCGTCAATGTCTTCATTTCTTTAAACATTTCACTATCTCTTCCACACCTCTGATGTTCTTCTATTCTTTCACAACAATCTTGTATGTATTGTTTTTTGTCTTTTCTTATGTTTCTTCGTACTTCTTTTGTTAAAGTTTTATATTTATCTTTGTTGTTGTTTGTCACTCTCCATTGCGTCTTCATTTCTCTACATTGTTTTATCAGTTCTAGTGTACCTGCTGTGATCCATCTATTCTTTTGTGTTTTCTTTACTGGAACCATGTCTTTAGCTGTTGTTACTAAGATATCTTTGGCCTGCGTAGCCAATTCATCTGGTGTCATCTCTTCCTGTACAGCCATCAGGATTTCGAAACGGTTCTTCACTTCTATACCGTATTGTTCTGGTATATTTGTAAGGTCAAAGCGGAGTGGTCTTGATCCCATAACTATCTTTTTTAGCTTTATCTTCATGTCTGCTATTAATAACTCATGGTCCGTGTCACAATAAGCACTTGGTAAAGTTTTTGCTGATGTTATGCTTGACCTCCACCTTCTCTGCACTAAAATGTAATCTATTTGATTCCTGGTTTTCCCATCAGGTGATGTCCATGTGTAAAGTCTTCTTGGATGTTGTTTAAAAAGTGTGTTAGCGATCATTAGCTCATTTTCCATACAAAACGCCATTAGATTGTCACCTGCCTCATTTCTGTGTCCTATGCTAAATTTCCCTACAACTTGTCCTTCACCTTCTGCTCTTTCTGTACCAATTTTTGCATTAAAATCACCCATTATAAATACAATATCATTTTTCCGTACCTGGTCCATTGTCGTCTGCAGTGTGTTATAAAAATGTTCTACTTCATCTTCTTCTGCTGCTGATGTAGGTGCATATACCTGGATGACTGTTACATTTCTAGGAATGCCCTTGAGTCTGATTGTTAGGATTCTATCACTTACTGGATTGTAGCCTAGTAATGCTTTTGATGTTGATTTGTCCAAATAAAAAGCCACTCCATTCTTTCCTCCTACTTCTCCGCCAGAATATATAAATATATTATCATTCTCGCTCTTAAAGTGTCCTGATCCTTTCCATCGATGTTCGCAGATTCCCAAAATGTGTATCCGCGTTCTTTTCATCTCGTCACTTATTACTTGATATTTTCCCTCATACATACTTCTTACATTCCATGTTCCTACTCTTATTTTTCTTTTTAGTTTGATACAGGGGTTTTCCTTGGTAACACCGTCAGGATTTTGTCCGTCATCACAATTACTAGTACCGACCTCTGCCTCACACTCTTCCCCAGTGTTAAAATTAGATCTATCTGGCCTGGGGGACTCACCACCAGATCTTTTTCCTATTTGACTTTCCATGATTGCTGCTTGGGTTTCTTGGTATGTTTCCAGAAGGTAGTTTACCATTGCTTTCCTTCCGGGCAGTGACTGTACTAGTCAGTGATCGTAGCCATTGTCCCTACATTGAGATCATCTGCCTACCATCATAGAATAGGTGACCATAACCAACATTATCTGTCAGCTGCTCTCCCATTCCATCCACCACCTGCTCCCATGGCTTCACGTCACCCTGATCGGGGGGCTATACGGGTACTCCACCTTGCCCAAGGGTGTCCCGTAGACCACAGGGGTAAATTCAGTAGGATTACAGGGCAATCTCGGTGGTAGAAGCGAACGAAGAAGAAGAAGAAAGACTGGAGAAGTAGTAGAAGGTTATTTCAAACATTATTTTAGTGAGAATGCAACAAAACAAAACAAGACAACTTTGACAAGTAGTTCTAGCCATCTCAGATGGTAAGTACCTAGATCTAGAGGTACCTGAAAGTAAGTAAGACACAGTTATTGTCTAAAAACATCACATTACTTCTTTTTTTTTTTCCTAAAAAACTCTGCATTTATGAAATCTTCATACATTTAGTTATATTTTGAAACTTAATAAGTACAAGGAAGTACAAGGAAATACTGTGTTTAATTCACTTTTACAAATATACCCCTATCAAGACCTGTGCTTTTACTGCAGCATCAACTGAACCTCCACGTTTTGTCTCCCCCCCCCCCCCCCCACATGGAAAGAGTTAATTCTCAGACTGAAATATTTGTGGCTTTATTTAATTCTCAGACTGAACATTGGTGGCTTTATTTACTTCTCAGACTGAACACTGGTGGCTTTATTTACTTCTAAGACTGAACATTGGTGGCTTTATTTACTTCTAAGACTGAACATTGGTGGATTTATTTAATTTTCAGACTGAACATTGGTCACTTTATTTCATTTTCATACTGAGCATTGGTGGATTTATTTAATTTTCAGACTGAGTATTGGTGGCTTTATTTAATTTTCAGACTGAGCATTGGTGGATTTATTTAATTTTCAGACTGAACACTGGTGGCTTTATTTCATTTTCAGACTGAACATTGGTGGCTTTATTTTATTTTCAGACTCACCATTGGTAGCTTTATTTAATTTTCAGACTGAACATTGGTGGCTTTATTTCATTTTCAAACTGAACACTGGTGGCTTTATTTTGTTTTCAGACTGAACACTGGTGGCTTTATTTAATTTTCAGACTGAACATTGGTGGCTTTATTTCATTTTCAGACTGGACATTTAGTGGGTTTATTTAATTCTCAGAGCAGACCTAAGTAGCATGCATTACCTGAAGATTCCATCATCAGAAAGACATCATTGATCTCCGCTGACAGAACACTATAGCTTGTGCGAAATGCACAGCCTGAGAACACGTGAAGATCTTCATTAACTTTTTTTTTTTTTTGGATGGCCAAACCAAAATGATAGCATCAATCACATCTTCACCACAGCCACCTCTTCTCAAGTCATTCTCAGGTCGAAATATACAGCTTAACAAAAGATATTCATAATATAATACCCATGGCCTGTCCTTAGCAGAATGATTGGCTTAGCTTCATTGAAAGCAAATCCGAAAACATCTCATTGTCTGGCCAGGATGGCTGCTTCGGCGAACGTGATCAGTGATACTTTTGGCCATTCATTTTCTTGGCCACTCTTTTTCTCATTTCCCGGAGGCAAAGCCACCTAATACTGTTTTGCCTAGGGTCATCCTGTTTATCATGATCTCAGAAGGATAACTTTCTTTTACTGATGCTGCTGATGAGCCTGAGCTTATCCACATTCAGATCTAAGAAAAACCCAAATGGAAGTTATAAATTAAGGAATTCACAAGGGTACAAACCAATCAACACTGTTCCCATTGGCATCCAAGCAGGTGAAGGCAAGCCCATATGACCACAGTGAGATGAAGAGGACAAAAGACTCCATTCTGAGCCACATTTTAGTGTAAAGTTCCTTCACCTGTTAAAAACATAGAGAGCAAACAACCATGGGTCACATATTGATGAAATGAGTGCATCAGGCTAAGTCTCAATAGAGTTCATATTCACTAACTGTCATGAAAACTCACAATTGTCATCATCATCATCTAGTACTGTAAGAGAATAAGAATAAATTATTCTTCTCCACAGACCTTCGTCTTCAAAACGTTCCATGAACTCAGGCGATGACATTCTGTCATGTCACCACTCTGGACTGTCAACTTCTGGCTGCTTTTCCTCCCTCAGCTCCTAAAGTGGATGGGTACCCAATTTCTACAGCTAGCGGTGGCTGAGGCACATCTGGCTGGACTTCAATCATCAATCTCACCATGAAAGTCCACTGACCACTCAGGTACTCTCTATTGACCACTACATCACTCAGGTGCTCTCCATTGACCATTACATCACTCAAGTGCTCTCCATTGACCATTACATCACAGGTGCTCTCCATTGACCATTACATCACTCAGGTGCTCTCCATTGACCATTACATCACTCAAGTGCTCTCCATTGACCATTACATCACAGGTGCTCTCCATTGACCATTACATCACTCAGGTGGTCTCCATTGAGCATGAAGGGCTCAGTATGGCATTTTAACCAAAAATGTCACTCTGGCCATGAAAACTAAAAAAAAAAAAAAAAGGTAATCCTGTCATGCCTTAGAGGCACATAGGGATGCTGGTGTTAGTGCCCATATTTTCCTTGACCTGACAGCACACTAGAGGGTGATATGGTCAGTATCACACCTGGATGCCTTTCCTTCCCCAACTCCAGAAGAAGTCAGGCATCCACTTCTACAACTGGGAGACTGGGGTGCCTCCGGCTGGATTCGAACCCCCCGACCTTCACCATGAGAGACCACTTCGCAAGAAAACTAGCCATCTGTAAAACAAGTTGACCTTGTAGAGACCTGAAACATAATTACCCAAATTTAATCACAACTTACTGAACTCTGAAAAAAAAAAATGATGTGAATTCAAGAATGTTGCTTAAAACAGAATCCTTGAATTCAATGGGGAGCAATGACTAGCAAGTCTGGAAATCTGAATGGTAGATATTATTAGTAACATCCACGATGTAGCTCTTTAGAACAATGTTAATAATACCACAGGCAGCTAAAATGCCTAACAGGGAATGCTTAGCACAAGCAAAATGTAGAAAGGAACCTAATTAAATCCATATGAAAATGACAGCCATCATTCACTGGAAATATGAGAGAAGAGAAGAGCTTGAAATGAGTGTAACAACATGGAAGATAAATGGGAAGAGATGCAGAGGGAGACCAAGAGAGGGAAAAAAATCGTGGACAGTCTAATGTGATGGCACCAAAAAACAAAAAAATTACCAACTGAGCTGATGGAAGATATCAAGAAATGAGATCTGTGGAGAAGTGTGACCACCATGGCATCTGGTTATGATCATGTCCATGATGACAGATGTTGATAGCCTGCTCTCCCATTAGTGAGACAAGCAGGTTTCTAACCAGCACCATCCAGTAACCTGGCACCAGCACCATCCAGCAACCTGCCACCAGCACCATCCACCACACCTGCTACCAGCAACATGCCACCAGCACCATCCACCAACCTGCCACCAGCAACATCCAGCAACATCCACCAACCTGCCACCAGCACCATCCACCAACCTGCCACCAGCACCATCCAGCAACCTGCCACCAGCACCATCCACCAACCTGCCACCAGCATCACCCACCAACCTGCCACCAGCACCATCCAGCAACCTGCCACCAGCACCACCCACCAACCTGCCACCAGCACCATCCACCAACCTGCCACCAGCACCATCCACCAACCTGCCACCAGTACCATCCACCAACCTGCTACCAGCAACACATGCTGTTGAAATAGGTTCCTGATGCACTATGAAGGCAACTTTCATATCAGACTAGTTTCAAAGCAGGCAGAGTGTGGACTGCTATAGATCTTGTAAAGCATCATTTCACTCAGCAAATCTGCCCAACTCTGAAAGGAAAATAACTTCTGGGTAAGACTATACACAAAGCCACTGCAGTAAAGCCACGATAACTAAATGTTAAAACTATTTAAAACAAAAGAAGAATCAAAGTTATTAGTTAATGAACACACAGTTGTGATGTTTCGGTTTACTTTTTAATCGTATAAAGACATACGGGACAGAGAAATGGGGACACAGAATATGAATGATATTCACATTAATGATATACAACAAATAAGAATTGAAAGGGGGGGGGGGAGCACGCAGAAAAAAGGGAACATATAAATGACTTGCAAGAAGCTACATCTCTCGGATTATTTATTTTTTCCATTTCTATCTGCTATATATATCACTGACATGAATCTATATTTTCTCTTATTTCCTTGTCCTGCATGTTTCTGTCTGATCAAGATGTAAACCGAAAAGTTACAACTGTATGATCACTAACTACTAAAGTTGCTTCTATTTTTTGTTTGAAATAAACGTTCTTACCTGAAGTTCCTATCTCTTTAGCTGATTTTCTGTGGCAAACATGTAACGCTACCAGCCAGTCATTTATATCTCGTGACTGGCCAGACTTCCCTAGTGGGGATATTTACTTCCGCGTTTAGGTGGACCCTAGGTCAGAGGTCGAGTATTTTTGTGACTTCATTTATGAAGAATCCAACGGGTTTTCCCCACACACACTTAAAAAAACGTCACTGGTTTGTTAAATTACAGTGGTTCTCAACCTATGGGCCCATAGGTGGGCCGTGACATGGAGTATTGTGGCCCGAGTTGAAGTATCAAAGCAGAAGAAAAAAAAGAGAGATAGAGAAAAAAATAGATACAATAAAAAAAATTATTCCGCATTTTCATTCAGTGCATAGGGGCACAGATGCAAGCCGGATGCAAGCCGCAGAATTGTAGGTCGCTTTATTAGTATGTCCGCAGGGTGGCTGTTGGGGAAAGAATGGTCCAAACACCGTTTCTTCCAGCATCAAACAGAAATGTGACGTACATAAAAAGACGGCATCGCTTTTGAAGTGCGACACCGGCGTGTTTCTGACCGTGTTACTGAAACGTGCAGTTTTACAATGTCATTTTAGAGAACAGTCGGCGTAGATTCTGCGAGAGAGCAGAAGTGAAATATAATTATCAGCAACTGTGTTTTAGTTTTAAAATCATACTTCGTTGGCTTGAGAGCCGCTGTTCGATCTTGGTGCTGTGTGTAATTCGTATTGGATTAATCAACGGATTCCAGTTACCCACGTAGTGATCGTGAAGACTTTTCAGACAGCCTTTTTTATTGTTTAAACTTTAAAATTTTAGACGCTAAAATGGCTCGATTTGTGATAAGTAAGCCTTCGACTTCGCCCAAACAAATTGATAGTAGTGGCAGCGAAAGTGACTGTGATCGAGACGACGTTAACGTTGATACTTGTAAGAAAACTAAATACGCTCAAAAATATGATATGGAGTATATTAAGTACGGTTTCGTTCCATCAACAAATGACCAAAATCTGCCACAGTGCGTTATTTGTTTGCAAATCCTCTCTAATGTGACAGTGAAGCCGATGAAATTGCGTAGTCATCTAACTACATGACATTCAGATCTACATAATAAAACCCAAAAAATTTTCGAACGTAAAGCCGAGGAATATAGTAAACAGAAGACAGTGTCAAAAGCAAGAGCCACTCTCAAAGAAAAAGCTCTTAAAGCATCGTACCTGATTGCCCAGAGAATCGCAAAATCAAAGAAATCGCACACGATTGGAGAAGATCTTATCATGCCAGCCATTGTTGAGATTTGTGTTATATTGTACTGTTTGGCTCAGAATACGCTACACACAACCGAAAAGCATTCCCATCTCGAAAGATACTGTCCGCAGGAGAATATCTGAAATGTCCGAGGCCATTGTCGTGCAGCTAACTGAACGATTACAATCTGCTAAGTTTGCTATTCAGTTCGTTGCGTCAACTGACATCGCCGGCGAGTCATAGCTGCATGTTTATGTTCGCTATTGTTGGCAAAATAGTATGCAGGAACAATTTCTTTTTTGCAAGTCACTGCCAGCGAGAACGACGGCCGGTTAAATATTTCGTGTTTTAAACGATTTTTTCACAACTTTTGGACTGCAGTGGACGAATTGCATCGGTGTTTGAACCGACGGTGCTGCCACAATGACTGGCTGCAACACTGGTGTTGTAACTCGCATAAAGCAAGTGTCACCCGAGATTGTAGGCACCTATTGCATGATCCATCGTGAAGCACTCGTTTCAAAAAAGTTGAATGAAACTCTGGAATCTGTACTCGAAGACTGTGTTCGATGGTAAACTTCATAAAAACTAGAACAGTGAACAGTCGATTATTTGCTCAACTTTGTATTGAGTCAGATGCAGAATACAAGCATCTCCTATTGCATTCGGCTGTGCGATGGCTGTCCAGAGGAAAAGTTCTTGCAAGGGTGTTTGAGCTTCGTTTAGAATTGTTGTAGTTTTTGACAGAACACAATCTCGACCTGGCAGGTAAAGTCGCTGATATTAAGTAGCTTGCCATGCTGGCATACCTTGCTAACATTTTTAGCCTTTTGAACAGTTTGAACATATCACTGCAGGGTAAAGATGTCAGTATACACTCAGGACATACGACAAAGTTGCAGTCTTTAAGAAGAAACTACGACTTTGGCGCACGCGACTCGAGAACAAACCACAAGACATGTTTCACTTGTTCTGTGAATTTATAGAGAGCAGTGAAGTTAATGGTGAGATTTTGGAAGGGGTCACTGGTGTAATAAAAGGGCATCTGACATCTCTTGCTGAATATTTTGACAAATACTTCATGTCCGAAGATATTAAAGCGTACGGCTGGGTTCGTAATCCTTTTCGGTGTGCATTCTCTGAATTAACAGGTAGTGCACACAAAAAAGAATTAGCGGAACTGTCTAGTGATCGGACATTACAAATCAAATTTAACGACCCCGCTGTGGATATCTCTTCATTTTGGTGCACTGTTTTGCAGGAATATCCGTTTTTGTCAGCTCTGGCAACAACTTATTTATGCGAAGTTTCTTTTTTTTTTTATTGACTGCCATGAGAACCAAAAATCGTTCAAGAACGAACATGGAGGATGATCTTCGATTGTGTTTGTCAAAAATTCCAGCTAGAATAGACATGCTATCCAATCGGAAACAGGGCCATCTTTAAGGTAAATGAAAATAACTTTTGTGTAGCAACGAATATGCAGTTAAACATGTAGAGAAAATATTGTATTATACTTTATAAAATTAGATTTATATCTTGCAAATATAAAGCACTTTATTAGTGGGCCGCAAAAATGTTTGACTTTTAAATGTGGGCCGTGCAGCAAAAGGGTCTGAGAACCGCTGCTCTATTAAGTTGGCGTCACATTCGCATTCATTTTCGCAGCGAGGACGCTGTCCGATAGGTGGCGTGCTAGCGTTAGGGTTGGCGAACCATAACCAAGACCTTGTCCCCCTCTCCGGTGGTACCTACAGTAACATACATAACCTGGCAAACGTTGCATGGGTCGCCATAGTCCCCCATGATAGTGGGGTCTGAGAAGTATTGCACTGACTCCACTCAAGGGTTGAAAAAATAGCCGCCGTAGCCCACTCCCAGATGGTCTCCCTGCATGGTTTCCCTGAATTGATTCGAGGCATGGAAGATCGAGCGAGATGGGTATGTCTGTCTTCTCCGCCCTCTCTGTCTTTTGTCATGTACCTCTCCAGCCATGACCAGTTTTCCCGAGACCTTCATGTCTTTTGAAATGTCCGAGAAACTTTTGACCGTCTTTTTTCTTGTGTGTGGCACCGGTTTGGGATATTCTTTTGGCCTGCTTTGCGAGATTCCGTTCAAAGACAAACTAGAGATTATACAGCAGTGGTTTCCCTTTTCCCTTCCGCTGGATTGTGTACAGTGTACTCCGCTAGCCTTCATATATATATGGAAACATGTCAGAAACAACTATCAGTATGCCGGAGACTTTCTACTGTAGACAGCGGAACAACAACACAGCTCCTTCAGATCATTAAACCCTGACACTCCAAGGGCGGTGGGCCCCTCTGGGTCATGACCCTCACATGTGAGTTGTTGCTTTTTTTCCGTCCCGAGATCTTCCAGTGGGCAATGCACTTTGAAGTGCGTCTTTAGCGATTTAGCTACGGAGGACGGGTATTGGTTGTGGCAAACGAAATTATTTATGTTCCCAATGCTTGTTTCGCATACTCCACAGCCAGCATGAAGCTTTTTCTGCTGTTTCTGAAAGGCTTTTCAATGCCCTTGCTCTTGCTTGTCCCTTTATGCCCAGTTGCTTACATAGGTTGTATGCTGGTGTTGCTACGAATCCTCTCGATCCCACTTCTACAGCTATCACTTTTGCCCTGACTCCTGCCCCCTGCCTCAGTTGCTTGACCAGATCATTGTACTTCTCACATTTGAATAGATGCTGCTCCTCTATTCTTGTTTCGTACGAAACCGTAAGCTCGATCATTATTAGTTCCTGTTTTCCTATGGATTACACTACAATGTCCGGACGCATTCCTGTGTTCTTAATGGCAGTCTGGTATTCTCTTCTTCCTGGTTGGTCCGCTATCACATCCCAGTCATTTCCACCATCTAACAGTGATGGTAAGGGAATGTCCCTGATTTCAATATTCGATGCCTCTCCGTGGTACCCCCATAATAATACTATGAAGTATTTAGGTGGGACCTCACCTCTTTTGCTCTTGTTAATTTATGATCGTTGTCTTGATAATTTATGATCGTTGTCTTGTTAATTTATGATCGTTGTCTTGTAATTATGATCATTGTATTATAATTTATGATCGTTGTCTTGTTAATTTATGATCGTTGTCTTGTAATTATGATCATTGTATTATAATTTATGATCGTTGTCATGTAATTATGATCATTGTATTATAATTTATGATCGTTGTCATGTAATTTATGATCATTGTCTTATAATTTATGATCGTTGTCTTGTATTTATGATCATTGTCTTATAATTTATGATCGTTGTCTTGTAATTTATGATCGTTGTCTTGTAATTTATGAGGCTGAGCAGTTTTGTTTCTCTGTTAGCTGTAGACATTTTTTAAAGTCAAAATGTCATGACTTTCTTGTGTCCTGACATTGTCGTTTAAATTAAAATTGCACACTGCATTCACAAAGCTGTTGGTTTTCTTACAATCTGTTACATAACTACAAAAATAAGATTTTTAAGGGCATGCATCTTTCCCATCGCAACATATGCCTGTGAGACCTGGACATTTAACAAAACAGCTGAGAAGCACATAAATGCCTTTGAATGTAAATGCTACAGAAGAGTTCTTTAAATATCACGGACACAAAAATACTACAAGAACTTAATATTGAAGAAGGCTGGCTAGTAAAGAGGATTTAAAGAGAGAAAACGTAAATATTTTGGACACATTAAACGCCATGATAATCTAGAGAAGACCGTCTTGACAGGGTACATAATGGGAAAAAGAAAGAGAGGAAGACCAAGGCGAAGATGGCTGCAAGACATCGTTGATGATCTTCAAATGGATGCCGCAGCAGCAGGCCATCTTGCTCACAACCGAG
This sequence comes from Achatina immaculata, assembly GCA_009760885.1. Lineage (NCBI taxonomy): Eukaryota > Metazoa > Mollusca > Gastropoda > Stylommatophora > Achatinidae > Lissachatina > Lissachatina immaculata. The sequence continues at coordinate 4,213,702 of CM019720.1, forward strand.
AGGCCTACAGGAGTGCTGTTGGGGGGGGGGGGGGGAGAGGGGGAAGGACATGCAAATGAATGAATGAACTGTTACATTAAGTTGAGTTTGTCTTTATTTTTCATAATTTGCTTTTGATTAGTGTATGTCAATATTAATATCAAGTTCATAGAGAGTGTATGTTATTGTATGGTATGGTATGGTATAGTATGGTATGGTAATGATATGGTATGGTATAGTATGGTATGGTATGGTATGGTATGGTATGGTATTAGGCCTGTTTTAAATAGTAACTCTCAAGCAACCAGAAACCACATTTATCCGGCATCTACCAACCCCCCATGGGTACCTGCTGTACTTTTCCTTCTCCCGTAAATCTCCGTGAAATATGTCAAGATCCGGTTATATTCGCCGGGATTTGTTTTGTATTTTAATCTTAAGAAAACCATAGGATTTTCCCATAGTTACAAATACTTTGTGCGTTCCCAGTTTCTGCGCGAACATTCAAATTTAAACATGGGGAAAACACACACATACGCGCGCGCACACACACACACCGGGAGGATGCGCACTATGGTTGCTAGGAATGTGACATTCCCTAAGTTTACTAACTAGCGTGCCACTGACAGACCAGCAAAGATAAAATAACAGCAAATAAGGGATGTTTTCAAGTTTAACTATTTCTCTGGTGGATCTTGTACAAATCACACAATAATTAGTTGATAAGTATTCACTTATACACAAAGCACTGCATTAAAGCTGTTATACCAAAATGTATAAACTAGGGGGAGGGAGGGGGAGGTGGGAACAGCTTTATTTTGACAGAATTTTGACATTTTGTCTCCTGATTCTTCGTCCTACTTATTTTTGTTTGATGAAGGCTCGCGCCAAAACGTCACACCTTTGTAATCGTTAAATAATAAAGCTGTTCCTACTGTTTTCCTAGTTTATACATCTTGTACAGATCAGAGAGATATGTGCAGGCAACATTTAAATAAAATAAAAAGTAGCACATTTCTAATCCAATCCATTTGGGGTGAAGACGCCCGATAAGGTAAGATAATAGATGATATGCCAGCGTCAAAGTTAGCGACCTATAGCTGACTAAGACCCTATCCCACCTCTCCGTGGTACCCCCAGAAACAGGCATAACCTGGCTAACGGGGCAGGGATCGCCATAGTCCCTGTGGTGGTGGAGTCTGCTAAAGAAGCATTGCACACCCCCTGCTTTTTAGCTGTACTCCGGGACTGAAAAAAATATCCGCCATAACCCCCTCCCACGCTGATACGATGCTGTGTCTCAACATCTCCACAGCATCGGCTGCAAAGAACAACAGCTCGCAGTTACGGGGAGTTCGTACAAGTATAAGTACAAGCAAGTACAATCCAATCCATTAAAAAAAGTATACAAATAAGTATGGTATGGTATGGTATGGTATTAGGCCTGTTTTAAATAGTAACTCTCAAGCAACCAGAAACCACATTTATCCGGCATCTACCAACCCCCATGGGTACCTGCTGTACTTTTCCTTCTCCCGTAAATCTCCGTGAAATATGTCAAGATCCGGTTATATTCGCCGGGATTTGTTTTGTATTTTAATCTTAAGAAAACCATAGGATTTTCCCACAGTTACAAATACTTTGTGCGTTCCCAGTTGCTGCGCGGACGATAGGTCACGTGAAAATTCAAATTTAAACACACGGAACAAACACAACCGGGAGGATGCGCACTATGGTTGCTAGGAATGTGACATTCCCTAAGTGTACTAACTAGCGTGCCACTGAGAGACCAGCAAAGATAAAATAACCGCCAAGAAGGGATGTTTTCAAGTTTAATTATTTCACTGGTGGATCTTATACATATCACACAATAATTAGTTGATAAGTATTCAATTATACACAAAGCACTGCATTAAAGCTGTGATACCAAAATGTATAAACTGGGTGGGGGGGGAGGGAGGGGGAGGTGGGAACAGCTTTATTTTGACAGAATTTTGACATTTTGTCTCCTTTCTCTGATTCTTCGTCCTACTTATTTTTGTTTGATGAAGGCTCGCGCCAAAACGTCACACCTTTGTAATCGTTAAATAATAAAGCTGTTCCTACTGTTTTCCTAGTTTATACATCTTGTACAAATCAGAGAGATATGTGCAGGCAACATTTAAATAAAATAAAAAGTAGCACATTTCTAATCCAATCCATTTGGGGTGAAGACGCCCGATAAGGTAAGATAATAGATGATATGCCAGCGTCAAAGTTAGCGACCTATAGCTGACTAAGACCCTATCCCACCTCTCCGTGGTACCCCCAGAAACAGGCATAACCTGGCTAACGGGGCAGGGATCGCCATAGTCCCTGTGGTGGTGGAGTCTGCTAAAGAAGCATTACACAGCTCCTGCTTTTTAGCTGTACGCCAGGACTGAAAAAATAGCCGCCATAACCCGCTCCCTCGCCGATACGGATCCTGTGCCTCAACATCTCCACAGCATCGGCTGCAAAGAACAACAGCTCGCAGTTACGGGGAGTTCGTACAAGTATAAGTACAAGCAAGTACAATCCAATCCATTAAAAAAATTATATAGATAAGTATGGTATGGTATGGTGTTAGGCCTGTTTGAAATAGTAACTCTCAAGCAACCAGAATCCACATTTATCCGGCATATACCAATCTCCATTATAGGATAACTATAGGATATATATATATATATATATATATTATATATATATATATATATATCCTTTTTTTTTCTTTCTACTAAAATTTCTCTTCAAAATGTATTATGGCAGAGCATGGAATTCAGGGTTGAAAGAGTTAAACCTCAGTCATAAAAATGGCTGTTTTTCAGTTTTAGTGTTTGTTCGACGATCATCGTTGGGTTAAATATAATGACATTTTGTTCGACGATCATCGGTGGGTTAAATATAATGACATTTTGTTCGACGATCATCGTTGGGTTAAATATAATGACATTTTGTTCGACGTTGAAGGCGGTTTTGCCAGTCTTCGTGTTACTGAACAGCAAGTTCCGTGGCTGCCTTAAGCAGTGTTGGATTTGTGCATGTCAGGCCCCCAGTTCATTCATTCATTTGCATGTCCTTTGCTGAACTTTGCCTCCCTAACAGCACTCCTGTAGGCCTCTCGGTTTGAGCAAGATGGCCTGCCGCTGATGCATGCATTTGCAAGTCGTCAACGATGTCTTGCAGCCATCTTCGCCTTGGTCTTCCTCTCTTTCTTTTTTCCCATTATGTATCCTTCCACTACGGTCTTCTCTAAATTATCATGACGTTTAATGTGTCCAAAATATTTATATTTTCTCTCTTTAATCCTCTTTACTAGCCAGCCTTCTTCAATATTAAGTTCTTGTAGTACAGATATATTTGTTCTTTTTTGTGTCCACGATATTTGGAGAACTCTTCTGTAGCATTTACCTTCAAAGGCATTTATGTGCTTCTCAGCTGTTTTGTTAAGTGTCCAGGTCTCACAGGCATATGTTGCGATGGGAAAGATGTATGCCTTTAAAAATCTTATTTTTGTGGTTCTGTCTGCTCCTCTCCACAGATTCTTTATTTGTTTTACTTTCTGAAGAGCGACAGATGTCCTCCTTTTAATTTCTCTCATTGTATTTCCAATATTAGTTAATAGTGATCCAAGATATTCAAAACTCTCCACTTCTTCCAGTTTTTCCTCATTGATACAGATTTCAGCTGCCTTATTTGTTTTCTCAGTTGTCATCAATTTAGTTTTCTTTGCATTAAGATAGAGGTTCTGATCTTCGCTGTTCTTACGGACTGACATAATTAATTTTTCCATTCCTTTTTGTGTTGTGGACAGTAATACTGTAACAGCAGGTAATGTTTTGTCTTTTGCAAAGTCCAGTTATCTTTGGTCTTTTGTCCTCAAATTTGGCCCTCGTTTCTTTCTCAAATGTCTGCACCTCCCCCCCCCCACCACAGATTATGTCTTTGGTCAGTTCTTTCCAGTCCTTGTTTTCCTTTGTGGTCTCCCACCCTTGTCTTTACGGCGCATTCTGTTGTACTTGTACAAGGAGGGACGCCATGAAGCTAAGTTTTTCATTTCCTTATTTTATTTTATTTTATGTTGTGTTTGTTTTTTTTTATGTAATCCCTGAAAAAGGCTCACGCCGAAATATTGGATGTTGTATGTTTTTCACTATTTGTGTATCTTTCCCCCCCCCCCCCTCACTTTTCTCACTCCCTCTACCGCTTTGTACAACTGAACCATACACCTGTATCTACTTGTATTGCTAGAACCATACACCTCTATCTACCTGTATTGCTAGAACCATACACCTCTATCTACCTGTATTGCTAGAACCATACACCTCTATCTACCTGTATTGCTAGAACCATACACCTATATCTACCTGTATTGCTAGAACCATACACCTCTATCTACCTGTATTGCTAGAACCATACACCTCTATCTACCTGTATTGCTGGATCCATACACCTCTATCTACCTGTATTGCTAGAACCAGTTTTCCTGCAGTCTTTATCTCTTTTATTCGACTGAAAAACAACTCATTGATGACTTAGATGTCTTTAGGATTAAGCACGTGGCCACTACAGAGTGTGCCTTCCCAGACACCCGTTTCGCCTTACCTCATTGCTTTTTGCAGTGCTAATTATATTCTTCTGTAAGTCTCTATGTCCCATGGCATTTTGCATGCCGTAGGGGTGTGAAGTGTTAGTGTCTTTAGCACTAAAGCATCTGAGGTAGGGGATGCCACCACCTGCCCTCGTTGCCTTTGTGTTCCTAGGGAAATGAGGCTGGGTTGACCCCGGTGGCCGGGCGCGAAATCCAATCATGGGCGAGTGCTCTAACCGCTACACCAGCGCGGCATGTCTTGGTATAAAGTACGAGGCAAAGTAACTGAGTGATGATGATTCATTCACCGATTTCCTGCCGCGCTGAGTAACATTGACATTCACGTTTCTCGTGCGATCGGTTCCATGGTGTTTCCAGTCAATTCAAATGTTGTTCTTTTCCAGTATTATTTGATCAACCCGTCATGACATTTCCTCTTCCTTCCTCGTCTTATCTCTAGATTTCTCCAGTGATTATCAAGTTCTCTAACTTTCAACAGCATTTCCTTCGTATCGTCTATTCTTTGGCATAATACAGGTATTTCCTTTTGTCCAGTCCCAGTAGTTCCAAAACTGGATAGCGGAAGGGTCCAAGTAGAATCGCCTAGATCAGTGGTTCTTAAACTATTTTTTTACCGTGGACCTCTGTTCCGGCCTGAGAAACCCTGTGGATACATCGTTTAAAATAAAGCAATAAATAGAACCCCGGTGATGTCTATATTATAATTATTTTTTGGTTTGTTTTGATCGAACCTCTTCGTTTGGAGATCCGTGGACTCCCACCCCCCCCCCCCACCACAGATTATGTCTTTGGTCAGTTCTTTCCAGTCCTTGTTTTCCTTTGTGGTCTCCCACCCTTGTCTTTACGGCGCATTCTGTTGTACTTGTACAAGGAGGGACGCCATGAAGCTAAGTTTTTCATTTCCTTATTTTATTTTATTTTATTTTATGTTGTGTTTGTTTTTTTTATGTAATCCCTGAAAAAGGCTCACGCCGAAATATTGGATGTTGTATGTTTTTCACTATTTGTGTCCCCCCCCCCCCTCCAAAATTCTTCCATGGGTACCCTGATTGAGAGCAATGGCCTAGATTAAGTAAAGTGTTTAGCACAGTGTTGTATGGTTGATCTTGGAAAAGCAGTTGGCAGCTACTATCCTTTAAAGGCTAACCATAAAAAAAAACGCGGTGTTAAATCACTTCAGCGTGCGAAAGGTCCGTTGTTTCTTATCTGATTGTATCTAGATTATGAAAACACAGAGAACCACGTCAAAATCTCATTGTCTTTGTGGGGGTGGAGGAAGGGGCCAGTGACCTGAAAAAAGGTTGGGAAGCGCTGACCTGGTTGATACGTAAGTTTGTTTTGATTTTTTTTTTAACCCATCAAACCCAAAACAAAAACAAACAAACAAACAAACAAACAAACAAAAAGAACCCCTGAATATTGTGTGCCATTAACAGGAAAGGGGAAAAAAAAACAAAAGGCCGCAGTTTTTCTTTGTGTTTGCCCGTTTTCAGTTGAGGTTTAGTTTCGCACGCGCGAGGATTTATCGTGACCACCTCATTTACAGCATGGTTTAAATTAGAGCACTGACTACTGCATACTCAAGTATTCCTCTGCTTCAGAGACAGCTGTGGGAAAAGGGGGGGGGGGGTGGGGGAAATTGGTACCCATCAGTATAAAACTAGGCCAAACGGAGGGAGTGGAAAGGGATTTCATTATTGATCCATCAATATCATGACTACATGCAGTAAGGTGATGGAGCACGGAGTTGCATGGCTAGCTCGCGGGGAAAATAGTATACAAAGCTATTTATACGTGAGAGAATACAAAATATTTTGGCCATAGCAGAAGACGTAACGATATAGTGAAGACCATACTAGAAGGAAAGGTGGAAAGGGGGGAAAAAAAAGAGCAAGAGGAAGACAGGGATGTAGACGGGAAGATAACATACGAGAGGGGACCAGGGCACGGCTTGGCTAAGAGGCATCATCAAGGCGAGGGAACTGGAGATTCATTACCACCAAACTTCGTTCTGGAGAAGGATGATGATGATGATGATGATGATGATACGTGAGAGGATGAAAAAAAAGGGGGGGGGGGAACAAAACCTGTGAGAGAGTGACTCCCTGGTAGGAGTGGCGACCATGTAGCCACAAAAAGACAATGCACAATCCACTCGGCTACAAGCTACACGCTCGGGACGCATGAACAACTTTCGTGTGTCCACTTTCACTAGACCTTCGCAAGGTCATCGTTTTTCTCTTGTTTCAGAAAGGATCTTCTGCAAAGGGAAAAAAAAACAGTACACGATTGTTATGAAAATGTTACATAATGAAACTGCTTATACAGTTGTTTTTTTAAAATATATTCCACAAATATGCCATCCAGTACAATTCAAAACTTCCGATCGAATACGATCTCATAGTTATGGTGCGAAGCCAATGTCCGGGCAACATCCCTTTTTATATGTATAGATATTCTTGGTACGATATCGATATGTGATGGCAATTTTAAATATTGTGTAAAATTCGATATACAATACACTATATTAGGTTTTTTGGAATTGCTATAGACTTTATAATGAAAATATGTTGTATTGGTAAAACAGGGATTGATTGGGTACATGGGACCCAAATAGAATATCTTGATTTTGCTGATGACATAACTCTTATCAGTGATAATGTGAAATCGATGCAGGAAAAAAAAAACAGATTCCCTTTCTTCCTTGGCTAGCAAAATAGGTCTTGAAGTTAACAAAGACAAAACAAAAATTCTGAAATTTCTCATTAAATCAAGAAGGAAAAATATACGTAGAAGGAACAGGTGTTGATGAAGTAAACCGATTTGCATACCTTGGCAGCTATCCAGACCAGGATGGTGACACCAGGAAGGAAGTTAGAATTAGAATTGCAAAAGCAGCATTGTCCTTCAAAAATCTTGAGAACATATGGGATTCAAAAGTTATCAGCACAAAAACCAAGTTAAGATTATTCAATTCAAATGTGATATCCACCTTAATTTATGCATGCGAGAGCTGGAAATCAACTAAAAAAAAAATAGACAAGAAATTAGACTCTTTTGAAAACAAATGCCTCAGGTAAATACTTGGTATAAAGTGGAATAAATTCAAGAACAACACAGAGATAAGACTGATGAGCAAACAACAACCTGTCTCATGGGTGATCAGAAAAAGATGGACATATGTAGGCCACGTAATGAGAAGAAACAATCAGAGAATCCCAAAACAAGCTATCAAGTGGAACACAAAAGGTCGAAGAAATAGAGGTCGACCACGTGAAACTCTAAAGAGGACATTTGTTAAGAGAAGCCAGTTTAGTGGGCGTAACATCCCTTGATGAAGTTGAAAGACTCGCCGAGAATAGGAAAACTTGGCAAAAGAACTACGCAAGCCCTATGTGACGTTTAACGGCACGGGAAGGATGTAAGATATTGGGTTTTAGAAACGAATGTACGCGATATAATGCTATTATTACAAATACGGTGACCAGGATAGGAACTAGTAATATTTAAACAAAAAAGTCATCCAAAAAAAATTAGTTGCGAAGTTAAATTAGGGAATGTCTTAGGGAAATTAATATTGCGTCGTGCTCCATCTAGTCACAAGTACTCAAACCGTGGATTTCTGATTAATTAATTTTCTGAAAAGGACAAAAAAAGGCGATTTGTACGCAGTTCTTACTTATAATGTAGTTTTCTGGTGCCAATGAGCTATTCTTACGTAAGTAGGCGTAGAGATCAGTAAATATGATATGTAAAAAAACCAAGATAATATATCCAGCCCGCACGGGCTGCTGAACCGCGAACATCTGTTGGTTAGCTCTACTCCGTGTGTCTAGGTACCCTTAACGGCGAATACAAACTTTGACCCCGGTATCGGCCGGCCTACGAGATGTCGTCTTTAAATATAGCGATGACGTGTTCACGCCCCGACCGTATTTTGACGTTTCGGGGCTGTAACTGTCCGGGACAACACGTGCTACGATTCCACACAACTGTTGGTGTGTTCGTTAATGTCGTGACGGATTAATCATGCTGCAGTTTTCAAGAATTGGTCCCGACTGGAAAATGAAAAAGAGTTAATTATTTCATCAGTTTACAATACATAATACCGTCTTCCACAATCTTTTAAAAAATCATTGTTTATATTTCAGTCTGTTCTTCTGTTCCTTCATTTCTATCTCAAAACTGTGTTATCTCCCACTAAAAAGGTCATTCATTAAAAAAAAATAATGACGTAAAGGTTTAAAAAAAACTGTATTATAAAGATACGTTGTTTTCTATTACAGCTAAAGTCGTTTATTATAAATACGCGCATGACATTTCCAGAAAGATAAAACGTCAACAGATATGATACACTCAACAGAAAGGACTCTCCTTAGTTAAATCTTGACTATAATTCTTGTGTGCTATGTTGAGCGCAAAAATAGATCTGACATATATTGAATTTTTGACCTAGCACTCAGCCCCCAGCTGCTTGCTATAGCTGGTTCAAGGAACCTCGTCTCACACTGGCATGTGTGGCTACGGCTTCTAAAAATAGAAACGGGGATTTCTCGCATGTAAGCTGTAGTTTTAAATAAACAATCTGTAAGGTGTCTTCCCGAAATGTGAATATCCAGAATTGTTAACCCGCTACCGATTCATTGACTTTATTTGACGTTTTACTACTGATTGTTTTAAAAACAAGAGGTGACAAGTTATAATTCTTACCGTGGCTGTGTGGTAAGTATTTGTTAGTAGGTAGACTGCAAGAAGTACGGCCAAGAGGCCGCTGTTTTCTATACTCCAGGCGAAGCAAGTCTCGCAGTGAAAAAAAACATGGAGTCGTTTTGTCAAAATGCGTGGGTCTAGACGTTTTAGATTACGATACGTGTGTGTTTTTTTTTTCAGTCTGCAATATGAGGGACATTTTGGTTGGGAGGCTAAAATGAACAAGGAGAATGAAATAAATGATGTAGAAATGCCGTGATTTAAAAAAAAATGTCGCTTGGATAAGAAAGGTACTGTAAGAAGTACAACACAGAATGTAACAAACAAGTACAGCGTGGAAATGTAACAAGTGCAACAGCTGTAATCATTTGTTAGAGTAACAGAGGCATATGTCTTCATATTTCCAATGAAGTGATTGTAGTGACTAATGTAGCGACAACGTAACAGTCGAAAAGTATTGTCTTTGTCTTATATCTCTCATTATTGGTAGTCCCTTTTTTCATGTCAAGTGATATCAAACTGTTAAGTATCCCTTCATTTTTCACCGCTCTCTCTCTTTCTCACTCGTTCACACACCCACACACATATATTGTATGTATTCGTTTGTTCATCTCTAACAACTCCGACATATGCTCATGTATGTTAGTAAAATCAGCTTCAAACTACGGTTTTGTCTTATAATTTAATATATATATATATATAGTTTGGGATCTAAAAGTTTCGATTCTTTCCTCTTTATATGGTTTTCTCGATATATTTTATTTTACTATAACTATTGTAAACTGAAACTGGGCGCTGAAATCACGGTTTATTGTTTATATATTTATTTATTTAATTATCTATTATTTAAATCCGTCGACGAAAATCTCAGGCTGATACTGTTCGGGAAGTTTGCTTACACGTCATTGCTCAATGGTGCAACATCATGCCCCTACAGTGCCAGCTTTGCGAATCCAGTCTTGTAAACGCACAAATAATAATAACAGGACTATTGTTAGGAATTTTTTAAAAGTTGATCTGAAGCACAAAATGTTGTTTCTGTTTAAAAATAAAGTTAGAAAACGAATTATGGTTGTAATATCACGAGACCTAACATACAGCGATCATTGTAATACAGAGAGTAGCATCTGTTTTTAGCAGATGGGAAATCCCAACCCAAGCCACCAGTGTCTCTGACTCGTGTATCGATACCGAACTCTTTTAATTTTCAATATGGCAAACTTGGTAGTTTATCCATGTCTTTCTATAAATGTGAGCAAAAAATGTGTTGGCAACTGTAGGACACATATAGATTACAGTCCTGAACTTTACATGCACAAAATTTAAGGCCACAGTGAGAAAAAAAAGGTATCGAGAGATTCCTTCATCGATGCACGATACACGAAAGTTGAGAAAGACACGAGTAAAGTCCAGTGAAAGAAAGCAAATTTTAAGTTCAACCACATAAACATGACAAAACAAGGCAAAAAGTAATAAAAATAAAACGAATCACTCGAAAAATCTGTGAAGTTCACAGATTTGTTGCTATATTTTGATATTATATTTGCTGGTGAAACTTATGAAGAGTTGCTTCGGCATTTATTTGAATCAGAAAGAAGAGAACAGAATGAATAAATCTGCTTTTCGATTTCTTGTTGTTATTTCTTGATTGTTTGTTATTTAGTTTAAACTTGCATGTTCTGGTTGCTCTGACAAAAAGGGCAAAGAAACGCCGAGGACAATAATCGATGCCCAACACGATAGTATGGGAAGTAGCTATACTAAAAGCTGGGTACTTGTCTGATATTTAAGTATACATTTTGGTATCGATAAACCACCTTTTGTAACTGGAAGTCACAGCCTACATTGTGTCTGCAGAGACGCTTAGCCGTTTGAGTGACAAATATTTTGACGATTCCAGTCTGTTTTTGTGGATTTATTCCATGAATAAGAAGTTGGACGGATTCTGAAGTAGGCAGACGGTATTTATATAGCTTTATCGAAGTATTTTGTGACACAAGCAACTTTTTGAGCGCCCAAATAGTTTGCTTGTCGGGAGGAGGTGTTATCGATAACTTCGTAAAATTTAACGAAATGTTCGTAAAGTGAAGTTCAAAGTTGATTAATTTAAGTTTTCGTTATTTGAAAAATTAGAAAAGTATTAGTATACATCGTAAATAGGAGACGTAAGCATTTTATGATTCACAACACAAGAGCAGGTAGTTAGTAAATTACAGGATATATGATGTACAAGTGGATTTACGATCAAATTCCCTGTTTGAAAGAGTTTGGGGCGATTTGTCGTTTGTTTATGTACATGTTTATAGAAAGTTTGTTGTTGATTGAATAAATATACAGAAGATGTCGCCTAATCGTAAGTCTTCAATTGCAAAACATAACTTCCATTTCTAACGTCAAAATAACGAACTCATGTAATCGTTATTGAAACATTTTACCAAGATTCTAGAAAACTGACACTTACAAATTAAACGAATAACATTTTTGAAGAAAATAAGTTTGTAATATCTTAATTTTGTATATAAAATGTTAAGTTACAGATGTTTGATATTGTAGAAAGATGCAGCATGTAGTCAGAACATTAGAAAGACAAATAAAAGTTCTAAGAGAAGTTATACAATACTGAAAACAAAATCAGCTAAAAGGATAGGGCAGTCAAAATTCCTTGAACTGAATTTAACAGAAATTAAAAAAAACAAACTTAGCAATCACTGGAAAAACTCAAGGAGGGAAAAGTAGTAAAGGAATTCAACAGCAAAATATGTGAATAAGCAGCACAGAATTTGTTTAAAAAAAAAAAAAAGCAGATCTGGTTTGCAATGCCAAGAATTGTGTAAAATATAGCAGCATTATCACCATCACTGATCACAGCTGCATGTAATGAATGGATGAATAAATTTTATAAATTTTTAATTTTCACGGCTATGCCCTGAAGAAGAGCTTAGGTTGCAACATTGAACTGAGCTGTATTTTTCTTTTCTTTTTTTTTTGAATAGACCTTTGTTTTTTCTTAAGTTAATGGAAGTTTTATTTTTCTAATTTACGATGGCTAATTGCTAACTTTTATTAATCAAAGTCAATGAAGCGTGAAAAAAAATTCAGCGAAAATCTTTGGAGCAAAAGAAGTATGAATAGTTGACAATAGAGTTTGTCACAGCTGTGCATGCAGATGTTATTTTCATGTCCATATTTTAAACATCTGGGGTGTAGCAAAATCAGGGATATTAAGTTATCCTGCAAATAACTTTTTTGTGCTTGTAATTTTTAAAGCTTTAGGCAGGTTTTGTTCAGTGTCATGTCAAGATGTAGCTATTGCTAAGTATTATTGACATTTGCAGCTGTTGTAAATATCATATGAGCAGCTGCTGTATAGTTGATACCAGTGGGTGGGATATTGTCAAGTATCATACGGAGAAACAGATGTATTGTCAAGTGTCAAAGGGAGAAGCAGGTGTATTGTCAAGTGTCAAAGGGAGAAGCAGATGTATTGTCAAGTGTCACATACAGAAACAGATTTATTGTCAAGAGTCATAGGCGGAAGTAGGTGTATTGTCAAGTATTAAAAGGAGAAGCAGATGTATTGTCAAGTATCAAAGGGAGAAGCAGATGTATTGTCAAGTATCAAAGGGAGAAGTAGATGTATTGTCAAGTATCAAAGGGAGAAGCAGATGTATTGTCAAGTGTCAAATGGAGAAGTAGATGTATTGTCAAGTATCAAAGGGAGAAGCAGATGTATTGTCAGGTGTCACATACAGAAACAGATTTATTGTCCAGAATCATAGGCGGAAATAGGTGTATTGTCAAGTATTAAATGGAGAAGCAGATGTATTGTCCAGTATTAAAAGGAGAAGCAGATGTATTGTCAAGTATTAAAAGGAGAAGCAGATGTATTGTGAAGTATCAAAGGGAGAAGCAGATGTATTGTCAAGTGTCACAGACAGAAGCAGATTTATTGTCCAGAATCATAGACGGAAATAGGTGTATTGTCAAGTATTAAAAGGAGAAGCAGATGTATTGTTAAGTATCAAAGGGAGAAGCAGATGTATTGTCAAGTATCAAAGGGAGAAATAGATGTATTGTCAAGTATTGAAGGGAGATGCAGATGTATTGTCAAGTGTCACATACAGAAACAGATTTATTGTCCAGAATCATAGACGGAAATAGGTGTATTATCAAGTATTAAAGGGAGAAGCAGATGTATTGTCAAGTATCAAAGGGAGAAGCAGATGTATTGTCAGGTATCAAAGGGAGAAGTAGATGTATTGTCAAGTATTGAAGGGAGATGCAGATGTATTGTCAAGTGTCACATACAGAATCAGATTTATTGTCCAGAATCATAGACGGAAATAGGTGTATTGTCAAGTATCAAAGGGAGAAGCAGATGTATTGTCAAGTGTCACAGTCAGAAACAGATTTATTGTCCAGAATCATAGACGGAAATAGGTATATTGTCAAGTATCAAAACAAGAAGCAGATGTATTTTCAAGTGTCGTAGGTGGAAGCAGAATTATTATTAAGAAGCATAGGCGGAAATAGGTATATTGTCATGTATCAAAACGAAAAGCAGACTTAATGTCAAGTGTTGTAGGTGGAAGCAGAATTATTATTAAGAATCATGGGCGGAAATAGGTATATTGTGAAGTTTCAAAGCGAGAAGCAGATGTATTGTCAAGTGTCATAGGTGGAAACAGAATTATTATTAAGAAGCATAGACGGAAATAGGTATATTATCAAGTATCAAAACAAGAAGCAGACGTATTGTCAAGTGTCATAGATAGAAGCAGATTTATTATTAAGAATCATATGCGGAAGTAGGTATATTGTCAAATATTAAAGGTGGAAGTAGATATATCGTCAAGTATCATAGGTGGAAAAAGGTATTATAGGAGGAAGTAGGCATATCATTCAAATATTATGTGCAGGTAACTTGTCAGTTATCATAAGTGGAAGATGGTATATTGTTGAGTATTACACCTGGAAGCAGGTGTATTGTCAAATATTATAGACAGAAGCAAGTAATTTGTCAAGTATCATAGGCAGAAGTAGGTATATTGTGAAACATTATAGGAGGAAGTAGGTATATTGTTGAATATTATATGCAGGTAATTTGTCAAATATTGTAGTCAGAAGCAGATATATTGTCCAGTATTATAGGCAGAAAGTGGTATATTGTCAACAATTATTGGTGGATGCTGGTAATTTGTCAAGAATCATAGGTGGAAGCACTTATATGGTTGAGTGTTATAGACAGAAACAGGTATTTTGTCACATGTTATAGGCAAACGCAGATATATTGTGAAGTATTATAGATGCAAGCAGGTCTATTGCCAAGTGTTATAGACAAACAGGTATATTGACAAGTGTTGTAGATGGAAGCAGATATATTGTCAAGTATTATAGATGGAAGCAGATATATTGTCAAGTATTATAGACGGAAGCAGGTATATTGTCAAGTATTATGGATGGAAGCAGGTATATTGTCAAGTGCTGTATACGGAAACAGGTGTATTGTCAAGTATTATAGACGGAAGCAGATACATTGTCAAGTATTATAGATGGAAGGAAGTATATTGTCAAGTATTATAGGTAGAAGCAGGTATATTGTCAAGTATTATAGACGGAAATGTCAGGTATTGTAAACGAAAGCAGATATATTGTCAGGATGTTATAAACAGAAGCAGATATATTGTCAGGATGTTATAGACAGAAGCAGATAATTTGTTAAGTATCATAGTTCGAAGCTGGTATATTGTCAAGTTTCATAGGCAGACATGGGTATACTGTCAAATATTATAGGGAAAACAGATCATTTGTCATGTTATCGTATGTGGAAGTAGGCATATTGTCAAGTTTCATAGACAGAAGCAAGTATAATGTCAAATATTATAGGAGAAAATAGGTGTATTGTTGAATATTATATACAGGTAATTTATCAAGTATCATAGATGGAAGCAGATATATTTTCAATTATCATAGTCAGAAGCAGATATATTATCAAGTATTATATGCAGAAGCTGGTATATTGTCAAGGATTGTAGGTGGAAGCTGGTATATTGTTGAGTGTTACTGACGGAAGCAACCAGTTTTTCTGTGTGTTTTTTGTGCGTTTCAAGTATTTGTACCTTATCCAGAGAACTTATCAATCACCCCTCGTATCAAGACAATTATATTGTCAAGAATTAAAGGCAGAAGCACATGTATTGTGAAGTATTATAGGTGGAAGCATATATATTGTGAAGTATTAAAGGCGGAAGCATATATATTGTGAAGTATTATAGGCGGAAGCATATATATTGTCAAGTATTATAGGCAGAAGCAGATATTTTATCAAGTATTAAAGGCGAAAGCAGATATATTGCCAAGTATTATAGACAGAAGCAGATATAGTGTCATTATAGACAGAAAAAAGGCATATTTTCAAGAATTGTAGGTGGACGCTGGTATATTGTCAAGAATTGTAGGTGGAAGCTGGTATATTGTCAAGAATTGTAGGTGGAAACTAGTAATTTGTCAAAAATCATCTGTGGAAGCTGGTATATTATTGATGGAAGCAACCAATTTTTCTGTGCGTTTTTTGTGCGTTTCATTGTACCTTATCCAGAGAACTTATCAGTCACCCTTCATATCAAGACAGTTATATTGTCAAGTTTTAAAGGCGGAAGCACATGTATTGTCAAGTATTATAGGCGGAAGCATATATATTGTCAAGTGTTATAGGCTGAAGCATATATATTGTGAAGTATTATAGGCGGAAGCATATATATTGTCAAGTGTTATGGGCGGAAGCATATATATTGTGAAGTATTATGGGCGGAAGCATATATATTGTGAAGTATTATAGGCGGAAGCATATATATTGTGAAGTATTATAGGCGGAAGCATATATATTGTGAAGTATTATAGGCGGAAGCATATATATTGTGAAGTATTATAGGCGGAAGCATATATGTTGTGAAGTATTATAGGCGGAAGCATATATACTGTGAAGTATTATAGGCGGAAGCATATATATTGTGAAGTATTATAGGCCGAAGCATATATATTGTCAAGTATTATAGGCGGAAGCATATATATTGTCAAGTATTATAGGCAGAAGCATATATATTGTCAAGTATTATAGGCAGAAGCATATATATTGTCAAGTATTATAGGCAGAAGCATATATATTGTCAAGTATTATAGACGGACGCATATATATTGTCAAACAGTATAGGCGGAAGCAGATATTTTATCAACTATTAAAGGTGAAAGCAGATATATTGCCAAGCATTATAGATGGAAACTGATATATTGTCAAGTATTACAGATGGAAGCAGATATAGTGTCAGTTATTATAACAGAAAAAAGGCATATTGTCAAGAATTGTAGATGGAAGTTAGTAATTTGTCAGAAATCATCGGTGGAAGCTGGTATATTGTCAAGTGTTATTGACGGAAGTAACCAATTTTTCTGTGCGTTTTTTTGTGCGTTTCAAGTATTGGTACCTTATCCCGAGAACTTATCAATCACCCCTCGTATAAGACAATTATATTGTCAAGTATTAAAGGCAAAAGCACATATATTGTCAAGTATTATAGGCGGAAGCATATATATTGTGAAGTATTATAGGCGAAAGCATATATATTGTGAAGTATTATAGGCGGAAGCATATATATTGTCAAGTTTTATAGGTAGAAGCATATATATTGTGAAGTATTATAGGCGGAAGCATATATATTGTCAAGTATTATAGGCGGAAGCATATATATTGTCAAGTATTATAGGTGGAAGCATATATATTGTCAAGTATTATAGGCGGAAGCATATATATTATCAAGTATTATAGGCGGAAGCATATATATTGTCAAGTGTTATAGGCGGAAGCATATATATTGTCAAGTATTATAGGCGGAAGCATATATATTGTCAAGTATTATAGACAGAAGCATATATATTGTCAAATAGTATAGGCGGAAACAGATATTTTATCAAGTATTAAAGGCAAAAGCAGTTATATTGCCAAGTATTATAGATGGAAACTGATATATTGTCAAGTATTACAGATGGAAGCAGATATAGTGTCAGTTATTATAACAGAAAAAAGGCATATTGTCAAGAATTGTAGGTGGAAGTTAGTAATTTGTCAGAAATCATCGGTGGAAGCTGGTATATTGTCGAGTGTTATTGACGGAAGTAACCAATTTTTCTATGCGTTTTTTTGTATGTTTCAAGTATTTGTACCTTATCCCAAGAACTTATCAATCACCCCTCGTATCAGGACAATTATATTGTCAAGTATTAAAGGCAAAAGCACATATATTGTCAAGTATTATAGGCGGAAGCATATATATTGTGAAGTATTATAGGCAAAAGCATATATATTGTGAAGTATTGTAGGCAGAAGCATATATATTGTGAAGTATTATAGGCGGAAGCATATATATTGTCAAGTATTATAGGCGGAAGCGTATATATTGTCAAGTATTATAGGTAGAAACAGATATTTTATCAACTATTAAAGGTGAAAGCAGTTATATTGCCAAGTATTATAGATGGAAACTGATATATTGTCAAGTATTACAGATGGAAGCAGATGTAGTGTCAGTTATTATAACAGAAAAAAGGCATATTGTCAAGAATTGTAGGTGGAAGCTAGTAATTTGTCAGAAATCATCGGTGGAAGCTGGTATATTGTCGAGTGTTATTGATGGAAATAACCAATTTTTCTGTGCGTTTCAAGTATTTGTACCTTATCCCGAGAACTTATCAGTCACCCCTCGTATCAAGACAATTATATTGTCAAGTATTAAAGGTGTAAGCACATATATTGGCAAGTATTATAGGCGGAAGCATATATATTGTCAAGCATTATAGGCGAAAGCATATATATTGTCAAGTATTATAATGCTGAAGTCGGAGACACTGGACCAAGGCAGTCTAGATAGGCAACCACCTCTCACCCGGCGGGGATGTATGCATATCCTAATCGCGCTGAGGTTTTCCAGTGAGAAAGTCCAACACTGGACTGGATGGGCAACCACCTCTCACCCGGCGATGATACATGGGTATCCTAAGACACGTCGAGGTGTTCCGGTGAGAAAGTCCAACTCTGGCCTAGGTGGGCTAACAACTCTCACCCAGCGGTGATATGCTGATATCTAAAACACGTCGAGGTCTTCTGGTGAGACAGTCCAACTCTAGACTAAACTGGTGCAATGAAAACCACGGTGTCATGCAATCCTGCTTCCGGGACCCACCAAGAATACAGGCTCAAGCCCTACGATACTCTGAACCCCATATGGTCCTCTCGGGGATCCCATATGGTCCTCTCGGGGATCCCGTATGGTCCTTTCGGGGACGACATGGGGGACCACAGGACTTAAAGTGGACCACAGGTGTAAATTCAGTAGGATCGTGGGGTGGTCTTGGTGGTAGAAGCGAACGAAGAAGAAGTCAAGTATTATAGGCTGAAGCATATATATTGTGAAGTATTATAGGCGAAAGCATATATATTGTGAAGTATTATAGGTGGAAGCATATATATTGTCAAGTATTGTAGGCGGAAGCATATATATTGTGAAGTATTATAGGCGAAGCATATATATTATGAAGTATTATAGGCGGAAGCATATATATTGTCAAATAGTATAGGCGGAAGCAGATATTTTATCAAGTATTAAAGGCAGAAGCAGATATATTGCCAAGTATTATAGACGGAAACTGATATATTGTCAAGTATTATAGGCGAAAGCATATATATTGTCAAGTAGTATAGGTGGAAGGAGATATTTTATCAAGTATTAAAGGCGGAAGCAGATATATTGCCAAGTATTATAGACGGAAACTGATATATTGTCAAGTATTACAGATGGAAGCAGATATAATGTCAGTTATTATAACAGAAAAAAGGCATATTGTCAACAATTGTAGGTGGAAGCTGGTATATTGTCAAGAATTGTAGGTGGAAGCTAGTAATTTGTCAAAAATCATCGATGGAAGCTGGTATATTGTTGAGTGTTATTGACGGAAGCGACCAATTTTTCTGCGCGTTTTTTGTGCGTTTCAAGTATTGGTACCTTATCCCGAGAACTTATCAATCACCCCTCGTATCAAGACAATTATATTGTCAAGTATTATAGGCGGAAGCATATATATTGTCAAGTATTATTGGCAGAAGCATATATATTGTCAAGTAGTATAGGTGGAAGGAGATATTTTATCAAGTATTAAAGGCGGAAGCGTATATATTGCCAAGTATTATAGACGGAAACTGATATATTGTCAAGTATTACGGACGGAAGCAGATATAGTGTCAGTTATTATAGGCAGAAAAAAGGTATATTGTCAAGTATTATGGACAGAAGTGGGTACATTGTCAAGTACTATAAGGTTAAAATAGTTATATTGTCAAGTATCATAGGTGGAAACAGTTGTATTGTAAAGAATAATAGGTGAAATCGGATATATTGTTAAGTATCATGGGTTAAAGCAGGTATAGTGTCAACTGTCAGACAGAAGTGGGTATAATGTCAAGTATCATAGGCATAATTAGGTACATTGTCAATTATCACAGGCAGAAGCAGGTATGTTGTGAGATATTATAGGAGGAAGTAGGTACATTGTTGAATATTATATGCAGATAATTTGTCAAGTATCTTAGGTGGAAGCTGGTACGTTTTTGAGTACTACAAGCAGGAGCAGATAAGTTTTAAAGTATCATAATCAGAAATAGGTATATTGTCAAGCATTATAGGCAGAAGTTGGTCTATCTATCTATCTATGCCTCTGACCCCTCGTGGAGCATAGGCCGCCAACAAGAGCTCGCCAGGCAGTTCGGTCCTGGGCCACTCTTTCCAACTGTCTCCATGTCTGGTTCATTATTTTGATGTCCGTGTCCAGACTTCGGCGCCAGGAGTTCCTTGGTCTCCCTCCTCAAGTGTGTGGGAAGAATGAAAGATGGAGTGATGAAGGGCAGAATGTAAGACGGGCCTGCGTGCCCAATTCTTTACCCTTGAAAAATAAAGATTATTCATTCATTCATTCATTCTCCTCCAGAAGTTGGTACTTTGTCAAATATCATAGGTGGAAGCTGATAACTTGTAAGTAACATAGGTGTAAACTGATATATAGTTGAGTATTTGGAAGCAGGTATATTGTCAAGTATTATAGATGGAAACAGGTATAGTGTCAAGTATTATAAGTAGAAGCAGATATATTGTCAAGCATAATAGGCGGAAGCAGATATATTATTATGACAATTATATTGTCAAGTATTATAGGTGGAAGCATATATATTGTCAAGTATTATAGGCAGAAGCATATATATTGTCAAATATTATAGGTGGAAGCATATACATTGTCAAGTATAATAGATAGAAGCAGATATATTATGAGGGGTGATTGATAAGTTCTTGGCATAAGGTACAATGGATTATTTGTGGACAACTTTTTTGGGTTATTTCTCAACATAGTCCCCTTGCAAATTTCTGCACTTAATCCAGCGATCCTGGAGCATATGGATCCCTTCTTTGTAAAAGTCAACATCTTGTGCCAGTGGAAAGTGGTCTACAGCATGAGTGACATCATCAGCTGATGCATATTTATGATCACCGAGCACCTTTTTTGGGTTTGGTAAACAGGTAATAGTCTGAAGGGGCCAAATCTGGGGAATAAGGAGGATATTCAAGAAACTGGAAGCTGAATTCATGAATGGCAGCCATTGCCACCGATGACTTGTGAACTAGAGCATTATCTTGCTGAAAGGTGACCCCTCTCGTCAATTTCCATCAACACTTTTCCTTCAATTTGACCCACAGTTGCTCATAAGATTAGTGTAATAGGCCCCAGTGACCGTTCTACCCTTTTGAAGATAGTCTACCAATAGCATACCTCCTTAATCCCAAAAGATGAAAGCCATCAGTTTGCCTGCAGACAGAACCACCTTTGCTTTCTTTGGAGGTGGGGATCCATGATGTTTTCACTGCTTTGACTGTTCTTTGGTTTCTGGTTGAAAATGGTGAACCCAAGTCTCATCCATAGTCACAAATTGCTGAAGAAGCTTTTCATGATCTGCAGAAAAATGGCCAAGATTGTCTCTTGACATGTGTTAAGACGCTGTTGTTTGTGATTAGCTCCAAGAAGTTTCGGGACCCATCAAACAAAGACCTTTGTCATTTGAAGATCATTGTGAATAATGCCATGAACACATTCCTGGGAGATGCCCAACTCAGTAGCAATGTACCTTTCAGTTAGTCATCGATCCTCCATTATCATGTCATGGATTCTGCCGGTGGTTTCATCAGTGGTTACCGTTCTTGGTCTTCTTGGACAGAGATCACCTTCCAGACTCTCGCTTCCATGTTTGAATTGAGCTGCCCATTTCTTCTCTGTGCTGTAAGAAGAGGCACTCTCCCCTAGAGTCTCCACCATATCCTCATGGATCTCCTTCGATGATAAGGCCTTGATGCAGAGGTAGCAAATGACTGCTCAATGAGAAATTTTATCCATTTTCTCAATTTCTGCCACCCCTTACTACTTCAGTAGCCTGTAAAACAAAATTGGTTGCAGTTAATTTCCTGAAACTTGGTATTTAATCTTACATTAACCTGATCTGCAAATGCACCTAATATCAACTGTGTGTTTCAAGTATTTGTACCTTATGCTGAGAACATATCAGTCACCTCTCGTATCAAGACAGTTATATTGTCAAGTATTAAAGACAGAAGCATATATATATATTGTCAAGTATTATAGGCGGAAGCATATATATTGTCAAGTATTATAGGTGGAAGCATATATATTGTCAAGTATTATAGGTGGAAGATGATAATTTGTGAAGTATCATAGGCAGAAGTATGTGTATTTTCAAGTATCATTGTCATGTATTATAGGCATAATACCTATGAAGTATCATAGATAAAAGTAGGTACATTGTGAAGTATCATAGGCAGAAACATTTGTATTGTCAAGAATCATAGGTAGAAGCAGATGCATTGTAAAGTATCATTGGTGGAAGTAGTTGTATTGTCAAGAGTCATAGGTGGAAGCAGGTATAGTGTCAAGTATCATAGATATAAGTAGGTATATTCTCAGTTTCAACAGAGATGCACTGTGGAAAATCCTAAGATGGCATGGCCTCCCCCATAAAATAGTTAATGTAATCAAAGCCCTATACGAGGGTTTTCAGTGCAAAGTTATCTGTGGAGAACATACCTCCAGCAGCTTTAGGGTACAAACAGGAGTGAAACAGGGATGTGTACTATCACCAACATTATTTATCTTGGCAGTAGACTGGTTAATGAAGGAGGCAACATCAGACAAACGCAGAGGATTACAATGGACCCTTGACACAGTGCTGGAGGACCTTGACTTTGCGGATGATATTTGTATATTATCAAGCAGTCACAAAGATATGCAAGAGAAAATAAACAAGCTAACTCAGAATGCAAACAACATAGGACTAAAGATCAACGTAGGAAAGACAAAGTTAATGAAGCAAAATGTGAACAGCAGAAATGTACTCAGAGTAGCTAACAAGTTAGTGGAGGAGGTAAACGAATTTGTATACCTTGGCAGCAGAGTAGTAGAAAATGGAGACAGCACAGAGGACATCAACAGCAGACTTACTAGAGCAAACCAGGCTTTTGCAATGCTGCAGAATATATGGAAATCCAAAAAACTAAGCATAAATATGAAAATCAGGATATTTAAGAGTAATGTTCTAAGTGTACTACTCTATGGAAGTGAATGCTGGAAAATCACCAAAACCATAGAAAACTAGTTGAATTCTTTCCAGACTAAATGTTTACGAAGAATTAGAAAAATATTTTGGCCAAACACTATAAGAGATAACATCTTATTAGCAGAAATGCAGATGAAACCACTGACAACAATTATTGAGGAAAGACGCTGGCGATGGTTGGGACATGTGCTCCGAATGACTGACAACTCACTGCCGAAAATAGCACTAAGATGGACACCACAGGGGAGCAGAAGTAAGGGTAGACCAAAAGAGACATGGAGAAGAACAACAGAAAGGATGTTGAGCAATAGAGGGCTCACCTGGGCAAGAGCAGAAAAAAAGGCGAAGGACAGGCATTTGTGGAAAACCCTTGCGGAAGCCCCATGTGCCCTGGGCACTTAAGGTTCAGAGAGAGAGAGAGAGAGATATTCTCAGTTATTATAGGCAGAAGCAGGTATATTTTCAAATTTTGTAGAAGGAAGTAGTATATTGTCAAATATTACATGCAAGTAATTTGTCAAGTATCTTAGATGAAAATTGGTATATTTTCTAATGTTATAGATGGAAGCAGGTGTATTGTCAAGTATTATAGGCGGAAGCAGGTGTATTGTCAAGTATTATAGGCGGAAGCAGGTGTATTACCAAGTATTGTAGGCGGAAGCAGTTGTAGTGCCAAGTATTGTAGGTGGAAGCAGGTGTATTGCCAAGTATTGTAGGTGGAAGCAGGTGTATTGCCAAGCATTGTAGGCGGAACCTGGTGTATTGCCAAGTATTATAGGCAGAAGCAGGTGTAGTGCTAAATGCTGAAAAAACCTCCACTAAAATGCTGTGGTTTTTTTTTTTTTTTTTGCCAACTTTTTTTTTCGCCAACATGTGATTTAACTTCACTTTACCAGGTGGCATAAACTTTATCTGCGTTATTTGGAAGCTTTACTTTCTTTTTTCTACATTTCTTTTCTTTCTTATGCTGTAGAGTAATATTTGAGTGGTTTTGTACCTGTAATCTGGTTCAGCTATGTCTTCTTTTTTTTTTATGGAGTCCAGTCCATTGCTTCTTCTTCTTCTTCTTCGTTCACTTCTACCACCAAAAACCGCACTGTGAACCTACTGAATTCACGCATGTGGTCCTCGTTAGGTCCCGTGGTCCCCTGTGTGGTCCAAAATAGACCACACGAGTTCCACGAAAGGACCACAAGGGGTTCAGAGTATCGCAGTGCTTTAGCCTGTATTCTTGGTGGGTCTCGGAAGCGGGATTGCGTGACACCGTGGTTTTCATTGCACCAGTTTGGTCTAGAGTTGGACTTTCTCACCGGAAGACCTCGACGTGTTTGGAATATCAGTGCATCCCCGCTGGGTGAGAGGCGTAAGCCCACCCAGGTCAGAGTTGGACTTTCTCACCGGAAAACCTCGACGTGTTTTGAGATACCCGTGTATCACCGCCGGGTGAGAGGTGGTTGCCCATCCAGTCCAGGGTTGGACTTTCTCACCGGAAAACCTCAGCGTGATTAGGATACGCAGACATCCCCGCCGGGTGAGAGGTGGTTGCCTATCTAGACTTCCCTGGTCCAGTGTCTCCGACTTCAGCATTTTGCGGTTGTGGCCGCTACCCTTCCTAGTTGTGACCAGGATGGAGCTTTTGTCCAGGAGGACGAATCCTCGCCACTAGTGACTTCTACCCCTGGGTTGAGCCGGTTTAGGCATTTCCCAGTATGGGCGTGTTTGGGACGGGACCGACCTCTGGGCAGAGGTACTGTGACATTCATAGCCTTCAAGATTCACCCCTGGTATGAGCCGGTTTAGGCAAAATTCACCAGTATGGGTGTTTATCAGGCGTTACCGACCTCTAGAGCGGAGGTGGCATGACATGTCTAGCCATCGAGTTCCACCCCTGGTGTGTGCCGGTTTAGGCATATTTCACCAGTGTAGGTGTATTTCGGACGTAGGCGGCCTCTAGAGCAGAGGCGCCGTGGTATAGCTCTCATAGCGATACTACTGGACATACCAGGTTAAACTTCACTTTCCACCACCTTTTCCCATCGGCGCCGCACAGCAACCTTTATTTCCGCATTTACTTCCTTAACCGGGAGGAGCTTCACTCCACGCGCGGCATTTGAAGAGCCAAGCCAGCAGTGACTTAACCTCTGGGACAAGCCGGTTCATGCATTTCACCCGATATGACTGCACTCAGGACGTGGCCGACCTCCAGACCAGAGGTGCCGTGATTTGACTGTTTGCTTCGATTTATCCTTTCAACCACCTTTTCCGCAGTGATGCTGCGCGGCAACCTCATTTGCAAATTTCTTCATTGGCCGGGAAGAGCACCGCTCCACGCACGGCAGCTGAAGATCTCGCCAACAGCGCAGTCCATTGCTAATTTTCATTGTCTTTTCCTTTTATGTGTGCAGTGCCATTCCAGTAGAGAATATACTGAAAGCTGATCTTTAAGTATTTGTTTGACCACGAATATTTAATTTTATGGGTAAACACTAAAGTAGTATATAACTAATGATTACTAAAACTATGCATGCAAAAGTGATGCTGTAATTAGCATTTTACAAATTTGATGCTAACTTTACAATCATTTCCTTCTTATCTGTATTCTTTCACCCCCTGGAGATTGTGAATAAGAATTATAAATTATTATAGTCTAGAGATAGTGAATAAGAATTGTGAATTATTATAGTACATACTGATGATAAATTATTACTTTTAACATTTACATTTTCTTAGAACTGATCTGATCAATATGTTTAAAGTCAGTGTTGGTCTGTCCAGGATAGATATTTGGTTAAATATTTGAGATTTTGTTCAGATACATACAGTCAAATGCTATCGTTATGTGGCCAAATGTGAATTTGAATCAAATATTCAGTACATCTTTAGTTCTGACCAATATCCAGCTTATCTATTTATATCTCGAGATTTATGCCATTTATTCTGGTACATTCCTGTACTTTGGTATTTACAAGGGCAAGAAAGAAAGGGGGGAGGGAAAGAAGAAATGTCAGGCTAATGTATGATCTAACTGAGAACTTTATCTGTGCCTGTTTCAAGGATGTTTGAAGTTTTTCATGTCGGAACAGATACACTGGTTGCCCCTAAAGTCGCTATGGATTAATGAGTTAATGATAGAGTTATAGTGGATATTTAGTGATCATTCATCCAAATAATGAATAAATTGGGAAGATAAGTTAAATAGAAGATTTTCAAATACTTCGACAAATATTTCCCCAGGATTATTAGCCAATGCCAGCTTTGAATTTGTATTTTAGGCAGATTAGATCTAAAGAAAATTAAAATGTTAAACTAGTAATTTGTAATTAGTGTTTTCTGCTCTAGTGAACTTACAGAAAAACCGTAAAACTGTATGAGAAATAAATAATGTTAAATTTAATGTGAAATTTCTAAAAAAGAAGTAATATATGACCTTTATATGTATGCTTTTAGCACTTTTACTCCAGTCTCCAAGAATCTACCAACCATATTCAGCCAGTCAGAAGTTAATTATTTGTAGTCAGCTAAAAATTTAGACTCACTATTACACTGAACAAAACAGCTGAGAAACAGATAAATGCCTTTGAATGTAAATGCTACAGAAGAGTTCTTCAAATATCATGGACACAGAATAGAACAAATATAACCATACTACAAGAACATAATGTTGAAGAAGGCTGGCTAGTAAAGAGGATTAAACAGAGAAAACTTAAATATTTTGGACACATTAAACATCATGATAATCTAGATAAAACCGTATCGGAAGGGAAAAAGAGGAGAGGAAGACCAAGGTGAAGATGGCTGCAAGACATCGTTGATGATCTCAAATGGATGCATCAGCAGCAGGCCATCTTGCTCACAACCAAGAGGCCTACAGGAGAGCTGTTAGGGAGGCAAAGTTCCACAAGGGACATGCAAATGAATGAATAATGAATTTAGTTTTTAAAAAATTCAAAACTGCAAAAGGACTTTTTGTATCTTTTGGGCATGTTTTTTTTTGTTTTGGATGCATTTTCTGGTTTAATATTTCTGGATATTTTTCTTGCTTATAGTTTTGGATTTCTGACTAATGTATGGAAGGCCACTTGTCTTTCTGTAGCTCTGCAGTAAACTCCTTAACAAAATATATATTGTGGCATCCTCTTGATCACTTCTTATTATGTTGTTGGTTGCATCAAAGAGTTTTATTAATGTATAGTTTACCTGTCAAAGTATGATAGGAAAAGGGTTTAAAACATAAACTTTGCTTCTGCTAACTACATGACCTGTGCAGCTAATAGCTAAGTTTTTTTATTTCACCTAAGCTAATCTCTTCTTCTTCTTCTTTCGCTTCTACCACCAAATCACCCCGTGATCCTACTGAATTTGCTCCTTTGGTTCTCGTGATAGTTTCATTTAGGATGGAGGCTCAGAGCATCGTGGGGCTTGGGCTTATATTCTCTGTGGGTCACAGAAGCGGCATTGCGTGACATTGTGGTTTTCATTGCACCAGTTTAGTCTAGAGTTGGACTTTCTCACCGGAGAACCTCGACTTGGTTTGGATATGAATAAATCCCTGTCGGGTGAGAGGTGGTTGCCCACCCAGCCTAGAGTTGGATTTTTCTCACCAGAAAACCTTGACATGTTTTGGATATCAGTATATCCCCACCAGGTGAGAGGTGGTTGCCCGCCTGGCCTGGAGTTGGACTTTCTCACCGGAAAACCTCGACATGTTTTGGATATGAATATATCCCCGCCAGATAAGAGGTGGTTGCCCACCTAGCCTAGAGTTGGAGTTTCTCACTGGAAAATCTTGACATGTTTTGGATATCAGAATATCCCCGCCAGGTGAACCTAAGCTAATCAAAACCTATGTCCCATTCCTGCTTCATTAAAAGTTGCCAAAAAACCCAAAAGCTTACTGAAGCATGAAGTATATATTATAAAAGTTTTTCTCACTTAAACATTCACACATGAATGCAAGTTTTATCAAACCAAAATAGAAAGCTCCGTCAAATTTTATACCTTAATTTACAGTTTATCGCTGTGCCAAGCACTTTACATAGGTATATGTTCGTAAATGAAAAACTAAGCAAGAATTTTATGACCAAAGACCAAATAACTTGAGGTGATGGACTACTGTAGAGTATTGATTTTGTGATCATATTATCGAAAATGGGGTAATGACAGATTTCAACACTTTTGATACGTCTTTTATCATAAACAGACATTATTTTATGAAAAAGTTGTAGTTTTTTTCACAGAAAAACATTTCTTTTAAAAATTCATCCTTGGCCTAGTTTTTCTTGCATGTCAAAAAATTATTCTCAAGAATGGCATAGCTGATGCTGATTTGTAAAACTAATGCCTCACATGATAAATATAGGTTTCTTGCTTTTGAAAGACATTGTTTCAACCCATGAATGAGTTTTGAAATTTAGAAGAGAAAATCTTATAATAAAACCTTGTAAGGAAATATCATATTTCTATTCCTGGAAGCTCGTAGACAAAAATCTGATGGTGTCATAAATCACTTTACTTAATTATTAGCACTTAATTGTTCAATACACAGTGGGTACAAAGCTAGCATAGCTGTGAACAAAGATCTGTTGGGTATGTATGTGACTTAGAATTTTATGACAGACCAATTTTATTTACATGTATCATTGAATGTTTGGATAAGAGGTTATATGTGATAGTGTTCACTTCATATTTAATATTGTTTTTATGTGTTTGTATGTTTGTAATGCTAGTACTAAACTGATGTTGAGGGACTCTGGGTTTGTATGAAAGTTGAAAGATGAATGGCAGAATGTCAGATGGGCCTCCATATCCATTTAACACCCTTTTGAAAATAAAGTTTGTTCATTTGTTTTGTTCCCTTTCATAGTAGAAACTTACTGATTACTGAACAGCCAAAAGGACTGGCACATTTGTAAGAGTAGAAGTTGTATTTTCAGCTGTTTTTTTACAAATATTTTACAGCAAGTATTTTAAATTCATATTGTTTTACTTTTATGGAAAGTATATAATTTTATAAATTGGGGGTCATGATTGATGATGAAGTCTTAATGAATTACTGTATTCTGTCAGAGCAAAAGTCACAAGAACCAAGTGATTTTTTGTTGTGGGCATGGTGAACTGAACTTTCAAGTACTTTTATGGATCTTCAGGACGACGCTGCTCTAGAAATAATGGCACAGCCTGCACCACCACCATCATCAACATCAGTAATATCTGCTGCTGCAGCAGGGCCTTCAGCAGTCGGACCTACCGCTGCATCTACATCCAGAACATCACAGCAGTTGCAGAAGGGTTTCCCGAAGCAACTTGCACAGAATGCGGTGGAGGAGAAGTTTCTTTGTGAACACTGTAATCTTATTCTGAGGAATCCAATGCAGAGCACATGCGGCCATAGGTTCTGTCGCTCATGCAGAGTAGAATTGTCAAGGTAACCCTTTTTTGTTTGCCATTTTCAGTTGTTTGGTCTTGTCTGTTTGCTAAGAGGAACAGGCGGCACTGTTAAACAGCACAATCAGTTTTCTTTTTAGTTTAGTCCTCCTTTTGTTTATATATGTGACAGTGCGTGACAAAATCAGCTTTACATCAGCAGATCCATTTTTTTTTTTAAGAAAGAAAATGGCAGAATGTTGAGATGTTTAAACAAAAAATGATTTTTTTTGTTTTGTTTTGTGCTTAAATGATGTGGCCTGTATGTGATGTTAAACGCATATATAGTGAATTTTTAGAGAATAAGTGTGGTTACAGGTATTGCTTAAGTTGTTCAATGACATCCATAGTAGTTATTGTACAGGAGATATGTGTTGTACAGGAGAGAATTAGATAGACCTTGTAAGTGTAAGGCAGTATTTTCAGTGTGAATTTGTTATTGTTGGTATTATAGATCCAGCTGCTTTATGGAATGTTGCTAGTTGGTTCAGTGTCATATAGTGGTATCTACAAATGTTTTCAAACTGTTATTTTGTTCCATGTAATGCATTATATTTGTCAGTTTCCAAAAGAGGAAGAGTGGTTGTTGTCGTCAAGGGCTGAATGGAAATGGGCGCTGGTCATGTGCAGTGAATTCCATTATTTTATTGCTGTTTTCTTATGAACCTGACTTGTCTTCAGGCTGAGATAGCTTTTCTGGCTGATTCTTAAAATTTAAAAATTATTTAGCTTTTTTTCCCCGACCAGAAAGTCTTGTATTGCAAGTATTTCAGAATAGAAGCAGCTCATTTTTGTGCCCGGATGTGTATGTTTCTTTCTGTTATGAAAGATTTCATGTATACACTTTAAAAATTTCTGTCAGGCAGTCACAAAATAAATGGGGAAGAAAAATTGAAATCTGAGAGACATGGAAGCATATAGACAGTGGAGGTATGTTTCTTGAATGGAAAATAGGAATAGGTCTGACAAAGGAAGGGGAAATACGGGAGTGGTTTCCTGTTGCTGGCCGTTCAGTTTGTGCAGGGTGTTCTCCTCTCCGTTAGTATTTGTCCGAAGAGACTAACCCACGAGACAGTGGGGTGCCTGTTTTAGTTGGCTGCCGGTGTTTATTCAAATGATCACAGCTGAATGACTGACGTTTATATTTAGAGATCATTTCATCATCTTGTGCCCTGTGGACATTCATGCTGGAAGAACTGGCTTTTCCTTTTGGAGAATAGAGACTTATTCTGTGCATACGTTCAGCTGTCTGGACATGAAGATGAGTCACTTTCATGAATCCCATGGCTAGCAGCTCTACTTTCACATGGTCTCTAGCTTTCCATCTACATTCTTTTCCTGAAACCCAGGTTTCAGGTAAGTCTCAGTAGAAAGTTCAGGTTTTCAAAGGATGTGTTCTAGTCAGGAAACCATTTTGGTAACTTTCATTTTATTTCATCTGGGCTTATAATCTGCAGTGGCTAGATCAAGATCTGTAAATCATGATTTCTATTTGTCCACCCATGTCCCTGGTCAACAATTGGCTAAACAGTTGCCATCCGTTACACCCTCTGACGTCTTGGAGGGCAATAAGAAATTCTCTCCGCCTCTTGTGGTCTGTGACCAGCTTTTGTAATTGTGCCTCAAATGTGTTGTGTGCTACTCATTTCATCTACAGTTCACTGAGTAGCCTTTGGTTGGCCTCTCTCTTTTTCCATGGGGTGTCTGTCACAAGGCTTTTTAAGCGATGTTGCTGGGATCTCTTTGGAGCACACAATCAGTCCTTGTCTAGTGTTCTTTTTTTTTTTTTTTTTGCTATTATGACACACATGATGATTTGTTATGTTGTAGTTTAGTTTATTATAATGAGTCTGAGGGATCTACTATTTCTCCTTTTGTTTCCTTGTCTTTTCCTACTTTATGTTGTTGGAAAATAAGATAGATAAGTAAGTATTAGGAGAAATTAAATTGAAAAGAGATAGGAACGATAAACATCAGAATTTGACAGGTTGAGTATTTTTAGTTAAAACAGAAGGGATAATAAATGCTTAAAACTGTTGGTGGAGAGAATCCAGATCAAGAGGGGAAGAAGAAAGAGAACAGATAACATGAGAAGGACACGAGTAAGACTGTCAAATTAGGCCTTAGATAGCTTGTTAAATTATGTCTCAGCTTGTCACATTTTGTGTTAGAGTGTCACAGTGTGTCTTACATGGCTTGTCATATTCCAAGATAGTCTCAGATAGTTTATCACATTATGTCTTGGAAGTTTTTCTTTTATATGTGATTCAGTGCAGTATACACACCCGGAATAAAGGAGACCAGATTCAAGGATATCTGCAAAATGGTTGGCAGATTTGCAAGAGGTGACAGAGATCCTGTCCCTCACAAGCAGTTCTGTGAACATGTATTGCATCATCTAAAGAAGAAATAAAGAGTGGTGAGATGTGGGTGAACATGGCATAACTAACTGTTTATAGTGGCTGTTTTTGGTTGTTAGATATTGGTGTAATCGGCTGTGGGAGAAGTTGCTCAATTCCTTCCATTAACATCTGATGTCCTTTTGATTCTTCATTTTTGTCTTTTAAGAAAAATAAAAAGAGGACTGAATAATTTAGAAATCAAGGGTTGGTGTAATATTCCAAGAGACGTGGGAAAAGAGGTAACCAAATTTATTGGAAACACCTAGGACCACAGGAAAAGAGGTAACCAAATTTATTGGAAACACCTAGGGCCAGATAGAGGAAGCATAATCACCAGAACACATAGGAACACCACATAGCAAATGATTGAATACAATTCCTGATAGCAGCCAAATGAACTTATCCCAGAACAAATGATTTGAATATTGTAAGTTTGTGTACCAGAGGTGCCACAGAGCTTGGAAGAAAAACTGTGGGCTTTGCTCATATGATAGGACTTTGGAACAAGAATAATTGGCATCTTGGAGAATGCCGGAGATGATGAAGTCAATCTGTTTCTTGTGTTTTTGCTGGGGAAAATTAGTAATAGTGCTAGGCAAGTTCTTCTGATCCGTTGAGAAAACATGTGTAAAGCAATTGTCTTAACATAAAAGTCTAATTCTCATGCGGTGTAATGTACTTGACAGTCAACAGCAGCCAATTCACTGCCGGGCTTGTTTGTCAGAGGGAGTCTCACAAGAAGAAAGTGTACTAGACTTGGAGGCTGTAAGTTTTTTTTCTTTTTTTTTATATGAATTTGATTATTTGATACACTTGTTCTCTAAGGTTTTATCATCAAAATATTGCTAAATATATTATACACGTTGTCACATTTACTGTCATCATCATCATCATTACTCCAAGAGTTGAATCAGGCAGATACAACCTCCTTAGCATTAGCCCACACATTAATATTTAATACTCTTGCTGTCCCAGGAAGTTTTGCATCAAATGACCCAACTGGGGTAAATTTTATAAAATGGAATGGGATGGTTGTCATATTCAAATGCATCACGAAGGCAAGCCTGGTATGCATTATGACATATAATGCGTTAATTTAAACAGGAAAAGTTTTTATATTGTTTTTCTAATAGACTTATTAGTGTGCTGTTGGTATGTAACAGAAAGATGAGCTGAGAATTGGGAGTAGTCAGTGGAAAATGAAGTAACAGACACTGTGAGTTTGTCACTTACCTCTCAAGTTAATCCACTGTGCTTGGGTCAGATGTATCCAGAGTGAATAAAGTTTTACGGATACCACATGTCCTCACATATTGTCGCAAGTTTCACAGCAGCATGTGTACTAGTTATTTATGTACATAAACTGAAAGCAGCAAGTGGGTGGCTAATACGTACATGAAAAATTAAGGAAGCTGTGACTGGAGTGTTCTATTTACAACAGTTTTTTTTTTTTAACTTTAGTATTTAGTTACACACTCATATGGTAACCAGGAAGGCACCGACAGTGCAAATGGGGGATGATTGAGACACCCAGGTTAGTGTAAGTGGGTTCTCTTGGATTTGGTCAGTGTGCTGCAATGGGAACATCTGAAGTCGTTCTTGTGGTACGTAATGAGATGCCTGGTGCTTGCAACTTTCACTGGTGCTGCTGCTGCAGTCTGGTTGGCAGGAACTGGTGCCATTGCTTGTGATTTCTGAGTCACTGGTTCTTTCATGCAGACTTCAGTGAGCTGATTTAGCAGCTGCCTCTTGAAGTCACGAAATGTGATCTTCTTACTGCTGCTAAGTGTGTAGAAAGTAAAGATGAATATCTGGGCAGTCTCAAACAAGCTCCAGTCATTCCACCATCTTCAGCATTACTTACAGTGCTACTGTTACTACTGTTACTGCTAGTACTAGTGACATTCTGAGTGGTAGTTGCACGTGCTGCTCTTCCAGCACATTTCGTTGCTGAACCAGCAGACAACTCATCCTCATCACTAGAATCAGCAGCAGATAGGTTCGTTAGTTCATAATCACCCCCCATCTGATTCTTCTCTGCTGTAATCTGTCCACTGCTGAATGAAATTTTGAGTTCCAGTGCAGACCTGTGCTACTTAAAGCAAGTCGAATTAGCACTTGATGCCATTTTTATTTGTCAACGAAAATCTAGCAACAGTCAGTAGACGAAAAAACAGTTTATTTTGGATTCAAAATCACTCTGAATTCACCGTTTTATGTGTGCCTCGTGCTAACATTTGACACAGGAAGTAAATAACACAAACTGGCTTGCCAGATTTTGAAGTATAGTGAAGCTAAATTCAAAATTAGTGATGAACGTTGTGGTGCATTTGGCGGACGCCTGGGAAGTAAGTGATTATTGCATGATGCTGTTGCTTGAGACTGAGTTAAATTGGTACAGATGGATGGCAGCATAAAAAAAATGAGTGGGAATCAGGTTGGCTGGGATGCAGCATCACAAAAATGAGTGGGAATCAGGTTGGCTGGGGTGCAGCATCACAATAAGAGACAATGCTAGCTGGAGTTCTGGTGTAGTTAACCTTTACTGATTAAAAGAAAAATAGTACAGGATAATGGTTTTAACCTGATGATAAATATTATGAAAGGCTAAAATGAAATATGTAAGATGTGCATGCTGCATTAAAGTTCAGCTGAGTTGCATATGCTGGTTATTGTCAGTGTTATATGAGACGATCCTTGAGGTGGGTGGAGTAATGATTGCTTATCTCGAGTGGTTGCCTCGGAGTTTGTAAGCAGGATTTTAATTTCTTTCCATGACAGGGGAAAAAAAACCCCCTGAACCATACTATGATTCGAACCCATGTATCCTGGATGAGAAACTAGTGTTTTTTTGTTTTTTTTTTCCTTCGTCGTTCACTCAGACATTGATGCCAGTCTCTCAGAAATGTGGCAGTTCGTTTCTGATTTTCTTCATCTCTGTAGAGCTTCTTCTGTAGGGGGGCTGGGGTCTGGCCAGGTCCTTGGCCTGAGTGAGCTGTGTAGCTGGCAACTCTGGAGGATGTGATGTGCTGTCTGTTGCTCTTTGCCACAGCCACATAGGTCTGTTGAGCCAGTTTTCATCTTCTGGTATAGATGATGTCTCAGCCTGTGATGTCCTGTTTTCAGCTGGAAGATTATGCCTTTGTTGTTCTTTGAGAATTTATAGCATTCATATGTGATTGTGTTTTTGGATTTTTTTTTTTAATCGATTTGTTTTTATATATGGCTTTTAGTCTGCCTAAGGACAGGCCACTGCAGACTACTGAGCCACCAGCATTGACTCAAAATGTCTCACACAGACGAGTGTTCATGTGGCAGTGGAGTCCAGACTCCAGAACATATCCTACAAGAGTGCCCAAACCATGCAGACCTGAGGTGTGAGACATGGCCAGAGGACACAAGCTTGGGGCAAAAGATTTGGGGGTTCCTGTTAGGATCTGGAGAGGACTGCGGGCTTTGACGTGTCGGCAGGGATCAGTATCTGATGTGACCAACAACCTTGAACGCAGAAGAAGAAGAAGTCTGTTCTCTAAGCCAGTGTTCAGAACTCACAAGCAGCATTAAATAAAATGTCAGACATGTGCGCAGTGGTGTGACAGTGCAGACTCTGCTAGCTTGGACATTTCGATCAAATGGGTGATGGTTTCATCCCCAAAGATGTTCTTTAAAGATAGTATGTACATGCTGAAGCAGCAGCTGATTACTTCCAGCAGCAGCTTGAGAGTGTATGCAGACAAGATAGAAGACGTGTGACACACATCCATGAAAACCTCTGAGGACCTTGATTCGAATTGGACACACACCTGATTCATCAGTATTGAAAGAAAGGTGAGAGGAATTCCAAGTGGCAGGCAGAGAGAAAATTCTCTAAAAAGAAGAAGAAACACTTGGTGAAAGGCAAGATTTGTCTTGCAGAAGAGTTGTATCATCTCTCCTCTCCCCCCCCCCCCCCCCCCCCCAAATGGGAGACTGTCATTGTTATATAGGGTCAGGCAGAGAAAGCTGAAGGTTTTCGATATATAACCAATTGAAAACAGTCGGGGTTTCCCTGCTGGAGCCTGTATAGTGAAGATATTCGTGATTTGCTGGGAGAGTCTGTGATTTTCATCAGTCTTAGCTGTGATATCTACATCACACACATAGCTCACTTACTTTTGTTTTGTCAGATGTTTGATGACAAAGCTGCAATAAGAGAAATGAAGAAGATACTTGTTAAGTGCATCAATCAAGGGTGCCAGTGGAAAGGAACATTTCAAGAATATACTGAGGTATGTCATCCATTATGGTTTTCTGTTCATTAATTTAGGTCAAGGTCATATTCTGCATTTTCGTAAATGTTAATTTTTTGATGTGCCCAAACATTTTGAAAAGGCAAGCTCTGTCATTTAAAAAAAAAAAAAGAAAAAATTTAAGTGTTCATATCAAGAAATTCTTCATGAGAAGTAGAAATTTAACTCGCAGAATCAGCAGGATACTTCTTGTTGCGTTTGATGAGGAAAGGTCATCTCGAGAATTTGGTACAAAATGAAATAAAGATGTAACTTGTTGGAGCAGGAATGACTGAATTGATAGTGACTAACTTCTTGGACTGAAGACCACAGATTCTGCTACGGTCTGGTGCCACAGCTTCCATTCATTTGGTTTCTCAATGGTGCTGTGAGCAAGTAGGCAGTTCTGGGATTCTCCTTTCAGGGAGGAGATCAGAGCACTTATGGACTTTGACCAAAGTGCAACAGTGGTTTGTTACTGGGGACACCGTTGGAGAGGTGGGACAGGATCTTGGTCTGCTGTGGTTTGCCAGCCCTGACACCAGCATGTCAGCTATGAGTTGCTGATTGCCAAGACTGACAGCATCTTGGCCCCCCTAAAAGTATG
The DNA here is from genome assembly GCA_009760885.1 of Achatina immaculata. Lineage (NCBI taxonomy): Eukaryota > Metazoa > Mollusca > Gastropoda > Stylommatophora > Achatinidae > Lissachatina > Lissachatina immaculata. The sequence continues at coordinate 4,250,438 of CM019720.1, forward strand.
TACGTGAACTCTGCCATAATTATTGATACTGTTTTTTTAAAAGCTTATTTCTGTAAAGACAGCCATCAGAGTTTGTGATTTGTTATATTATGTAATACTAATTATCTGCAATTAATGCTTAAACTTCTAGGCAGTTCGAATCATCAACTTTAAAAAAAAAATCCTGTTTTAATATTGTTTTTGAGTCAGTGCTTGTCTTTTATTTGGCAGAATATGAATTTCAGTCAAACATCTGGTACATCTCTTATTCATATATTTTATTACTTTCAGACATTTAAGTTACGCTGTAACTTTACATCAAAGATTATTTGTTGTTGTTCAGTGGCAGGTAGGTACATGGAATCTCACTTATCCCATTATCATTTATTTTCTCTCTCTCTCTCAGTCTCATGAACTGAGCTGTGATAAGAAGCTAATGGAGTGCAGTCTTTGTGGTGTATCCGTGTCACAAGCCAAAATAGGACAACATGAGAGCAAGCAGTGTCCCAAACGGAAAGTCACCTGTCAGCATTGCAAAGAGGAGATGCTCTATGAGCAGCAAGATGTAATACTTTCACTGTAGTTACTTCTTTTGTGATAGTTTTGTGTTACTGGCATCTTTGTGGGTTTTTTTATGGTTTTTTTTTTTTTTTCACAGTTACTAAGGGTCATGGTTTCCAGGGCTAAACTGTACTGTGGTTAACACACTACCGTACTTTTCCAAAGTATTGCTGGAAACATGAGTGTGGCACTGTTAGCCTGACAGACAAGTTTTGTGTGATTTCTGTCAAGATGGAGAATCCTAGCATTGCAGCTAAAACTTTTGATGTACAGCTGGGAGATTAGCCAAGTTTTTGATATACAGCTGGGAGATTGGCCAAGCTTTTGATGTACAGCTGGGAGTTTAGCCAAGTTTTTGATATACAGCTGGGAGATTAGCCAAGTTTTTTATATACAGCTGGGAGATTGTCCAGACTTTTGATCTACATCTGGGAGATTGGCCAAGCTTTTGATGTACAGCTGGGACATTGGCCAAACTTTTGATGTACAGCTGGGACATTGGCCAAACTTTTGATGTACAGCTGGGACATTGGCCAAACTTTTGATGTACAGCTGGGACATTGGCCAAACTTTTGATGTACAGCTGGGACATTGGCCAGACTTTTGATGTGCAGCAGGGACAGTGACTTGACTTTTGATGTACAACAGGGATACTGACCCAGCTTTTGATGTACACATTGAGATATCAGGAAAGCAATAGCATTGTCTCTGTCATCAAGAACGTTAACAGAAGTGTTAATGACTAAAGTCTCCTGGATTTAGAACGTTATCATCAAGCAGCAGATGTTACTGTACCGGACTTGATCAACTGAAGTAGAAAAGGTTTTGTTTTGCCATTTCGTTTCCATCGATAATTTTTGACTGTGCCCTACGTCTGATTTATCTCAATCGTTTAATTTACTTAGGAGAATATAGATGACCTGTCATTGAGTATGTTAATTCTGTAGTTATACTCTCATTGAATAGTGACTTTCATTGAGTAAGGTTAGAGATGTTATGGAGTGCAACTCATTGAGTAATGTTAGAGATGTTGTTATACTCTTAGTGAGTAATGTTAGAGATGTTGTTATACTCTCAGTGAGTAGAGATTGTTAGAGATGTAATTACACTCAGAGAGGTTTATTAGTTCTGTGGTTACACTGTCATTGAGTAATGTTATAGCATTTGATACACTCTTAGTAATGTTATAGCATTTGGTACACTTTTAGTAATGTTATAGTTATTATACTCTCAGTGAAAATTGTTATTGAATATGTCATAGAAGACCTCAAGAAGTATGTTATCAATTTTTGTTGTTGTTGTATAGAAACATCTTCAAGCCACCTGTCCAAATTTGCCGATTAGTTGTGACAGATGTACAAAGAAGATGCCAAGGAGTGAGGTAAATATATGATTTTTGTTGTTTTTTTGTTTTCCCATTGAGAGTTATAATGTAATTATGTAGGTTTTGTATAAACTCTATACAGTGTGGCAGACAATTTGTACACTCTTTGTTCTGCAGCAGATTCAAGGGTCTTAAGGACTTGAGGTGTGAAGGGATCTGTTATTTGACAGTAATTTTTTGATAAATGTGACAGGAATTTCCAAAATTTCTTCTTCCAAATTTTTGTTGTTGTCTGGTTTTAGCCTCTAAAAATGGGTACCAGAGAAATCTGAGAAGGTAAAGCGGCCAGGCCTGATACTGGGCACATTACACTTTCATGTGCCGAAGGTCATAGAAAATATGGGCCTAACACCATATTCCCCAATATGCCTTAACTCTTTCCGTGCCACAGGAAGAAACGCGGACGTTCAGTTGGGTGCTGGAGTAAAAACGCAGGTCTTGATCTGTATAGGGAGTATAGTTGTAAAATGGAATGGAAAACAGTATTTCCATGTACTTCCAATGTTTCAAAATATAACTAAATGTATGAAGATTTCATAAATGCAGAGGTTTTTAGGAAAAAAGTAATGTGATGTTTTTAGACAATGATTGTGTCCAACTTACCATCGGCTAAGTCTGGATGTACAGTACTTACCTTCTGAGATGCCTAGATCTACCTGTTGGTCTCGTATTGTGATTCTGTGTTGCATTATTGCTAAAATAATGTCTGAAATAACCTTCTAGCTACTTCTCCAGTTGTCTAATATGTCTAGATCTACTTGGGATACATTCAAAAACAGGCCATGTCCATACCCCTATCTACATCACCAAAAATTGAAATTTCTCGATGCTTCTCTTCGTTTCTCTCGCTTGACATTGCTCGTAACTAAGCACTTTTTTGCCATTTTGAAAAGTGTCACCGGACACGCACACAAAGTATGTACAATCTAAACGATACACCGGTTTTTTTAATGAAACAAACCAAGCGTCAGATATCTGTCAACTGGCACGGAAAGTGTTAATGGCATGAAAATGGGAATTTTACCTTTATTTTTTTTTGTCATATGTGAGGTATTCGCTGCAGCATCCTGAAATTTCAGTGGCTAGGAGCAAGAATGGTGTTCAGTGATGAAAGTAAGGTCTTCCACAAGAAGTTCACTTAAGGCTTTTCTCTTTTTTTTTTCCTTTTGTAGCAAGAAACTGTGGTCTTTAATGACAGAAATTTTGCTTTATAATAAAGCTTTGTCATATCCTGTTGCAATGTCCGTTGAGATATGAAGCAAAAAAAAAGAAGAAAAAGCTTATATGTCATTGTTACCAAGAACGTTGTGGTCTTGGCGTATTGTTTTAAAATTTCACTATCGGCAGGGTTACGGTTTTACATCTCACAACCTTTCCATGCTCTTAGACACTGCATAGGGCTCACATTGTGTGTGTGTGTACTGTTGGAAGGGTGTGACATAAATTAGCTGGCTGATGCTGACCTGAATTCCGGTATAGAAGGTTATGAGTCTTGAACCTGCTGCCTACCATTTTCCTCTGGCTGACCCAGTATTAGAAATGGGTACTTCACACTCTAGTGTCGGGAGAGGAGTGAAGCAGCATCTGATTAGCGTATGTGTGTTCATGCTTACATTCTTCAGCGTGCCAGTAGCTGAGAACTGGAAACTTGAGAATCCCTGCTGTAGATGTTCGTATAGGTATATGATCACCATGCTTGGCTTGTCTTGTCTCCTTCCACATATACCTCTCGTTGAGGGGACAAAAAGAAGTCTTGATAGGGCTCGGCTATTTGCTTCATGTAATGGGATGTTGAAGGATTCTGTAATTTCCTCTGTCCATCTTTTGTGTTGGTGGCCCCTTCCTCTGATACCTACAGACCTTAGTGTGAATGCTTTTTTGTGATATATTGTCTGGCGGTAGCATTGTAACGTAGCCAAATCATTAAGATGTGGTGTTAGACCAGCCTTTGCCTTGATGGTGATATTTCTTATTTGGAATGTGATCACATGCAGACACAGAAGCTGTATAAATATTACATAAATATTAGCTACACACAAAAGTTTTGTTGTTTCGAAAGTTTACTCGGGTTGGCTGTGTGTTACCTTATTTGTCTTATTAGAGGATAAATTAGAGTTTGGACTTACACTCCAACCTGACCTGGAAGGGGGGGGGGGGTTTGTACCCTATGGTCCAGGTTGTTTCATAAGTGTATAAAATAATGAAAGAGTAATTACATTAAAATAGTATGTATATTCATATATATGCTACTTTCTGTATTGAGATTGGGGTGACTAACGTGGCTGTCCTGCTTACACTAAACTGATGTTGAATGTCTGTGATAGAGAGGAAGTTACAGAGATAAAGTTTATTTCTTCCCTCAGTTCAAGACCCATAAAGAGCAGGACTGCCCACATCGTGTTGTTGAATGCCCTGTCCCAGACTGCAACACCAAGGTAACTATGAACAACGATTCTAGCAAATCTCATTGGTTAGATACAGCATGCTCGATCAGTGGAACTGTACCAGTAGGCCATATCTGGTATATTGGTTTTGATCTGATGTGTCAGTAGGTCAGAGGGGAAAAAAACCTTATCCTCTTGGATATGCCTATGTGGCATGATAGAAACAGGTTTCTTTAGGGCATAAAGTAACATTGCTAATCTCAAAATTAGAGGATAAACTTTCAGTTCCTTTTTTTTTTTCTGTTTCAACCTTTCCCTTGTATCAGAAATTTCTTAGACAAATTAGTTTTATGTTCCAGTACTGAGGTAGAAATAAGATAATTGACTGAATGGAAAAAAAAAACAACAAACTGTATAATAGTTATATTGAGGGAAAAAGAGAAAAAAAGAACGCTAGTGATAAAGTGGCTTATATTCCAAGGCTCAATGACTGCAGTAACTAATTGGATTCTTTCTTGGTCTCTCTGGTGCCAATCAGGCATTGGTCATCACTGATTTCCACAGCAGCCTACCCTTTGCTCTTACTGCAAGGCGTGTGTCAGACTGTGCTCTATGCCACTCTTTCAGTCCGTTGAGTGTCTTGTTAATTGGATATTACAGATCGCATAAAGCACTTTTGAATAGCATTTGACAACTCCTAGTTCTAATTTTATCTTGCTTTGGGACATATGCCTTCAGTGTTTCTTTAATTCGTTCTGCAGCTCCCTCTAGACCAGTTCCCCAATCATTTCATGAAGACGCAGCAGAGCACCCAGAAACACATGCTGTACCTCTTCAACAAACTTGGGCAGTTGGAAAGGAGCATTGTCCAGCTGGAGGCTGAGGCTGCCGCAGGGGCAGTTGGAGGAGCTGCGGGGCTGACAGCCCAGAGAGCCGAGCGTGGCCAGCAGGTTGGGGATTCATTTGACAGAGACGGTGTTGCCAGTGCAGGAGGTGGTGAAGGTCAGTCTCCGATCACGTTTGACCTTTGTATTGAAATGAAGTATTTTGTTGTGTTTGATTAATGTTTTCTGTGTGAAGGTAAAAAAAAATGCCTGAGAAGACGTGGAAGTCAAAAAATACATTACTAGACGTGGGAGAGAAAGTAAAAACAAAATACTTGATTAAACATGAAATAGAAGGTCAAAATAAAAACACTAGGGTAGACATGAAAAAGAACAGCTTCTCTAGCCATGAAGTAGCAGATAAAAAAAAAAAACCCCAGCTTTTCTTGCTATGATGTAGCAACTAAAAAAAAAAAATGAGCTGGACAGTATTAGCATCTGAGTGGTGTAGAAGTTAGTGCACTTACTCATCTCTGATGATGAGGTCAATGGTTCAAACTGCCAAGATGCACTTCATTCACCCATCTTTAGAAATGGTGTACCTGGCACTTTCTTGAGCTGGGGAGGGGAAAGTCAACCAGGCTTGACACTGACCAACCACATCACCCTGTCATGTCCCGACAGGTCAAGGAAAATATAACCACTAACAGCATACCCCCCAGGCATGATGGGAATATATTTTTATACGCATTATTTAGCATTATTGGGGGGACGACACTGTCCGTTTTAGCAGTCAGCGACCCATATCTGACATGGTGTTGTCAGGTTTGGTAAACCATAGCTGACCAGGACCCTGTCTCACCTCTCTGTTGGTGCCCCCCAGTAAAAGGCCCGGCCCGGCTAATGGGGTAGGGGTCGCCGTAGTTCGCACAGCGGTGGAGTCCGCTATAGAAGTATTTCACGCCCCCTGCTTTTTTTTTTTTTAGCTCCAGTCAGGAACTGAAAAAATGGCTGCCGTGACCCGCCGCCCAAGCCGACAAGATGCTGCATCTCAGCCACGTTGGCTGCAGAGAAGTCCAGCTTGCAGTTCATGTGAGATTGAAGGAAAAGAAGTGGGCATAGTTAATCACATTGCTCAAACAGACATGAAAGATGTATTTGTATTATTAAGAAAACACTGCCTGCAGAATCCCACTAAAGCAAGATGAACAAGTGTAATATTTTCCCCCCTTTGTAAATCTCTTTCAGGGAGTGCACTAGTATCAGAGGACAAACAGAAGCTGAAGCTCCATGAGGATCTAATGGCTGTGCTTCATGGGGAGATTCTGAGGTGTATCAAACAAGTAGAGGCCTTGTATCTACGGATAGAGAAGGAGGGAAAAAACTTTAAGGATGGGCAAAAGAAAATTGATGTGCGTGCTGCTATCAGTGTTGTCTGACTTTTGTTTTGTGATCGTAATGTCTGTGTGGTTTACTCTAATTTCTGTTGGACGTTTGGTTTTTCTGTGATGCAATTGTCTTAACTCTTCCGTGCCACAGGAAGAAACGCGGACGTTCAGTTGGGTGCTGGAATAAAAGTGCGGGTCTTGATATGTACAAGGGGTATATTTGTAAAATGGAATGGAAAACAGTATTTCCATGTACTTCCGTGTACTTATTATGTTTCAAAATATAACTAAATGTATGAAAATTTCATAAATGCAAAGTTTTTTAGGAAAAAAGAAGTAATGTGATGTTTTTAGACAATGATTGTGCCCAGCTCACCATCGGCTAGGTCTAGATATACACTACTTATAGGTCTAGATATACACTACTTACCATCTGAGATGTCTAGATCTACTTGTCAATCTCGTATTGTGGTTCTGTGTTGCATTCTCGCTAAATTAATGTCTGAAATAACCTTCTAACTACTTCTCTAGTCATCTAATATGTTTAGATCTACTTGGGATACATTCAAGAACAGTGATCTGGTCACAGGCCATGTCCATACCCCCTATCTACATCATCAAAAATTAAAAATTTTCGGTGTTTCTCTTCCTTTTTCTCACTCGGCATCGCTTGTAACTAAGCACTCTTTCACAATTTTGAAAAGTGTCACTGGAAACGCAGACGAAATATGTACAATCTAAATGTTACACTGTGTTTTAAACAAATGAAATGAATTGTCGCTATAACGACTATGACATGCAATTCAGTAACCAAAAGTTCTCACTATAGCGACAATGGCATGGGAAGTGTTAAGCAAATAAGGCCGAAGGAGAGTGGTTTTGTTGAGCATTTGTGTGTGTGTATGTGTGCATGCATGCATGCCAAAAAAAAAAAAGATATGGCTCAAATACAAATATATTTATATGAAGGCTAGTAAAATTCCACTCTGGGCATTATCATCGTCATCTCGTGCCAGCTCCCCATGGAAGGTTGACTGAAATGAATCTCCAGTCTGGTCCGTTTCTTGCCTTTGTAGTGCACTCAGTCATGCTGATTCCTGTCCATCTCTTGATGTTGTCCATCCAGCTACATTGTTGTTGTCTTCTTGTTTTCTTCCCTTTGGTCTTGCCCTCAAGAAGGGTCTTTGATATATTATGCCTTTTTTCATATCCAAAGGACCGGGCGCACAAAAAGCAAAAACAAAAAAAAACTGGTCTCACATGTACACAAAGCTCTTCTTCTTCTTCTTCAGCTTTCAGAGCCGTTAAGGTTCATTGCCGCAGATAAGTTCACCTCCATTCCTAATCTTCTCTCACCAGTTGGTGATATCAGTTTTTTTTTTTATGTCTTCTTCTATGTTGTCTTTCCATCTCTGTCTTGGTCTACCCCTTGGTCTTGTTTCCCTGGTCTTTTGTGCGTACATAATCACACAAAGCTCAAGTTTGAAAATATGTGCTTAGGACCAAGCTTCCCAGAGTGTGGAACGCACAGATGCATTCTGGTCCAATGAAAGAATCCCTCAATTTTTTTTTCAGCTCTATACAGGAAGATCTTTATAATGAATGTTAGAAAATGAGGCCTAAAATGCTATATTGAACCTATCTTGTTATGTGAAAGTGAATCATGGGCAATAGGCAGGTCTGCACAAAAGTCATTGGAAGCAGCAGAAATGTGGTTTATTAGAAGAAGGTTGTGAATTCCCTGGACAGCAAAAATAACTAATGGAAAATGTTTGAGAAGAGTTGGAGATATAAAAGATCTTTTAAAAAAAATAAGAGAGAGACAATGTACTTTCATAGCAACAGGAAAAATAGAAGGAAGAAGATCAAGAGGATGACGAAGAGAAATGATACTGGACAGTCTGTGAGAGGAGATCACCAACTTAATGGCCTGCATGAAGGATCGTGTACTCTGGAGAAGCATAATAGCCAACACCAGTCGGCATGACATCTGATGATGATGATGATGATGGAAAAAAAAAGGTCAGATTTATCCAAGGTATGGTACTACAAATTTTAATACCACAAATATGTTTGAAGAAGATGAAAGATTTGATGCCTGTGCTGTAAATTCTGCGTCCTACACTCAGATTGCAGTACTCTATAACAGATGCAGCAAATAAGACGTAGCCTGATTTGGCGGTCAGCAGCACATAACTCGCGTACCGCACCAGGCTTGATGGATCACAGCTGACCAAGAACATGTCTTACCTCTTCATTGGTACCGGCAGTATTAGGCCTAGTCGGGCAGATGGGGGGGGGGGGGGAGGGATCATCATGGTCTCCACTGTTGTGGAGTCTACTAAAGAAGCACTGCAGAGCCCCCCCCCCCCCCAAGCTTTTTAGCTCCACTAAGTTACTGTCATTATAACCCATTCCCAGTCTGACACAGTGGTGTGCCTCAACATCTTCATTGCAGATAGCACTAGTTTGTAGTTCCAGAGAGATAGAGGAGGAAGAAGAAGACAGGTGTAGTAGTTCTTAATGTCCCTCGCAGAACTTATTTCCTCCCCTTGTGCTTCCATTTAATCATTTGCTTGTGGTCACGTTTCGTGTTTCTTCTTTAAATATTCTCAGAACTTAGAGAGGGCTGTTGGTGTTTTGGAAGGGAGACTTCAAGGAGGTGCTCCGCTGGACACTCAGGAATATGGTACCCTGACGCAGCTTCCAGATGGCACCGCTACCTGGCGGATAGATAGCTTTACCCAAATTAGGCGCGGTGCTTGTAACGGACATCAACCATATATCACTTCCCCATCATTTTCTACTGGGCCCTGTGGGTACAAGATGAGAATTCGCTTCTTTGCTGATGGGGATGGTACAGCCAAGGGGAAAGCCTTCTCAATATTCATTCAGTTACAGAAAGGCCCCCATGATGATCTCTTACCCTGGCCCTTTGCAGGAAAGGTAAATTTTTTCATAATGTCTCTTTTATTTCTCATTTTTAAATAATATTTTCTTATCTCTTTTTGTATTTAGAAGCCTTCATTCTTAGACTTCTGAACAACACCAGTAACACATAAACATTGTTTGTTATCAGTCATCATAGACATTATGTATTACTGAAATAACATGGTGTCTGTTTTAAACATGTAAAGCAGTTTAAAATTAAAAAATTCCAATGTAGAACAAAACCATGTGACTGCACTTAATGATTTTCAAGCCGTTTAAATGATTTGTGGCAGTTAAAAAAGTTATTATAGTGCAGTAATGAGTGCATAGATAATCAAATCCACCTCACTGGCCTAAGGAACAACCTCTATATATATCTCCAGGCATATCATCACCAGCAATATGAAAAGCAGCACCGGAATATTTCTGGACTGCCACAAGTGTCAAATTTACACTTAAAAATGCTCACATAATGAATGAACAAGCAGACTTTATCTTAAGAGAGTGAAGAGTTGGGGATGCAGGTCTATCTGACATTCAGAAGAATAATCTGCTTAAAATATGATCATCGTCACTGCTGTTGTTATCAGCATGTTCTAGTTTTCAGTGTAAAACAAAGCTAAATTGTGTTCTTGTTAATATTTCTTTTTTTTTGTTTTTTGGCTTTGACCAGGTGTACTTCATGATAGTGGACCTTAAAGATTTCAAGCAACACAAGGTGGTCAGTTTCAGTGCCTTACCTGGCCAGCCTGAATTTGGAAGACCGCAGGGTGACAACCATCCATCGGGGTGTCTGGAATTTGTGAACCTGAAGGATTTTAGCGACGGTCTGAGCAAGTACCTTGTGAATGACACAGTTTTCGTGAGAGTTTATGTAGCTTTGACCGAGATTGTGACTCACAGATTACAGAATTTGGATCCAAGGCACTTTAGCAATAGAAGATAATAAATCTGTAGTCCGATTTTGTCAGAATGATGTAATTCTGTGGTAAACGCACTGCAAGGAAATTAAAAAGCTCTACAGCTGCTTGAGAAGTTTGTGACATTCCTCCCATCATTTTTTTTTTTTTTTTTGGACTTAGAACTTTTTCCAAGTCACAAATACTAACCTGCCTTTTTTTTTTCCTCTCTTTTCATCTGCTTTGCATTTTGGTTTAAGAAACACATAGAATTGTTTTGCAAATATTCATTATTTTAGAGAAATGTTGGCTCCCTCCCCCCTCCGTGAAATGCATAGACGAACATGTTGTTCGTTGTTTTCTTAGTTATTTCAATCAAAATGCTCCATAATGAAGTCGATATGGTTGCAAGGATTACAGTTAAAAATAAAACTGCGGCTAAAGACAGTACATGATTGCTGAGGATTGTGCAATAGTAAAAGAAAATGGTTTTTAAAAAATTATTTTAAAACGTCAGGCATGGGAGACTGACCAAAATAAAAAAAAATTGTAATTAAGGAAAGCGGTAATAATTGGCAAAAAACTGAGTTAATTCACGCATGAGTTTTGTGGAAAAGCAAGAACTGAATTAAAACAGCAAAAACGGAATTAAGGAAATAGAATCTTGTAGAATAGTAACCAAAAAAAAAAAAAAAATATACAACAAATAATTTTCATGACCTTGGTAAAACCTCTGGGAGAAGATACAGCAATTTTTTTTAGCTATTCCTGTCTGTTTAAAATGGAGAAAGAAAACACACATGAAATATTGCAAAGAATTGAGGATTATTAGAACTTCATTTGCCAGTTTCACTTCACATAGATCTTACCGTTTCCTTTCCCTTGCATTCTGGTATTTGTGCGACGTGCATATGGATAATTTAATGTGCAAACTGATAATTAAATCTGAGTGAATCATTTTTTTTTAAAAATCTGTGTATAGCTCATTATGAGTTTGTTTTCTTTTTTAAAGATGAGCCACTTGTTTTAGAAAGCTGTGATATAGGATTAGTTTGCCAAATATTGTCTTAAATATTCGACATAGACCAGTTAACGGTTAACGTGAGACAGCTGCGCTGCCCTGACTATGATCTGTGGAGAAAAATTTCAAAGAAAAGCTGTCATTAAAAATTTTAAAAATAGCGGACAGGAGTGGAAATTTTAGCAAATAAAGCCAACATTGCAACATTTGAGTCACACGTAGGTAGAAGTCTTGAGGCAAAAAAGCGTGGATGTTTTAAGTACAAGCAGTGGTTCATGTGAGGTCTTTCTTGGCCGCAGCCCCCAGTTTTTATCTTCTTCCCGTTTCCCACAATCTCTCTGCTGGCTTTGGGAAATCTAATACGACTTGAAGCTGTTATTGACTGTAAATGGAATGATTTGGGAAAGTTACTAAAGGGAAGAGCTGATTTAGCAGTTTCTATCAGCTATCAGTCTGTATGTTTTAGCCTTCCCTTTTCTAAAACACAGGGAATTGAGCCTGACATTTTTGGAAAAGAATGGCTTTTTGAAATATCATGCAAAAGAGTAACTTGGTTTGTAAAATAAAGTTTGTGTTTTTGTTTTTTAGCTTGCTGTTGTCAAGTATAACTGGCATGAATGGTTGATTAGAGAACAGAGGATGATGACTCGCTGAACATTTTCGTGAATTTTTTCGACCGCTTCTGGGAGATCATATTTTTGTTTTTCCGTGGAAAATAAAAATAAACTTTTTTTTTTAAGTACGTAAACTGAATTACTGTAGTTTTGTCGATGATTTCCATTCTAGTATAGTTATCTAGCACATGTTGCGTTATGTTTGAAGAATGATATATTATGGAGAATTTTTCTTTGTGAGTTTGAAATATTTGTTGACATGTGTCCAGGTTTCTTGCCTGTTGGTATTATCTGTAATTTTTTTTTTTTAAATAAGGGAAAAGAATGTGAAACTGAATTGATTAAACCAGTGCTGTCAGGGTGGAAAGTACTACAACCATAATTTGAAATTTATTGTTCACTCACTGAAAGTGAATGCGGCACAAATGTTTTAACACAGAATAACACAGAGGGAGATAAAAAGGCGTTACATTTTCAGAAACTCATTTCACCTTATTGTCGAACTTTAGTGATTTTTGTAAAACTCTGACAAATATTTGTCACTCTGTTAGTTGTGTGGTAAGTGCAATCTGGTATAGTTTTCTGTGGTGGTTTTTTTTTTTTTTGTCTTTGATTATTTTTGATCCACTATATATATGAATATACTGTAATATGGCATCTCATACTTGTCTGTGTAACCAGAATGACACAGGTCATTTACTTCATATAAGGTGGTCAGAAATACACAAACTCTGTTTATCATTGGTGAAAAAAGAAAGAGCAGACACAGAAATTCAAAACTTTGAAACACTAAATAAACTAGAACGTGAGTAATCTTTTTTTATTATTTAGTATGAAGTCGATGATAAGTACAAGATAACAAATTTTTAACAGTTTAATATTGGAGTCACAGAGATGCTTTTTTTGTATTAACACTGCTGTAAGATTTGCTGCCAGATGACATATGGTAGAGACTATTACATGCACATATATTGCATAACTTCAGTGAGTTATAGTTTGAATTATAAGCTCGGAGATACATTTTCTGTCAAAACATGTATGTGGCAAGAGGTTCCGTTTTTTTAAAATAAAAAAAATATTGCACCATCATTGTTTCTGTTATTAGGATGGAGAATGACATGAAGATGGAAATGTCTCAATAATTGTCAGTTAGAGTTGTCCTTTTGAAAGGCAGAGAGCATTTGTAAATGTAAACTCCTAACATACTTTTCATCTGATGACAAATGGGAAAATAGAAAAAAGTATAGATAAGTTGATTTTTTTTTTTTTTTTCAATCACTAAAAGTCATCATGAAGAAAGATGCCTCTGTCTAGCTGCTCATCACTGTTGGTTTGAAAATAAATTTTTATTCGCTAGGCTATTAAACTTAGTTAACGTATAAGCCTAAAAGTTTTTGCTACATGAATATCTTTACAAAAATGTGCTGAAAAATCGGAAATTGTCTGTTCATGATTTTGCAAGACTGTAAGTTTGAAATTTTATGGCTGTTAAATTTATTATGCCCCTCTGTAACTATCATATATTGGTGTAGGTGGCTTTCTTGTAAGTCATGACCTTGTAAAAATGAAACAATAATATTTGAAGAGTAATATGATGTTCATAAAAGTGTCAAGGAATGTTGATTGAAAACTTCAAGTGAAGAATATGAACAGTAACATGTAGAAGAAGATGAGGGAAAAAAGAAAAAAACTTTTTGAGAAACAGTTTACAGACTGGCATAGTTCATAGTATAAAATACGATGATGGGAAATAAGACAGTGTGAACAGTAAACTACGGTCTTTGTTCTCGTAATGTAACATTCTCTGATACAATTAAAGCATTTCATCATGTTATTGTGCTTACCAGGCTTTTGTGTCACTCTTGTGAAGGTTTCTTGTGCTGTCAGAAATTTAAAATATACACACACACATAAAATGGTGTTTTTCTGAGAACTATTGTGTCACTCTTGTGAAGGTTTCTTGTGCTGTCAGAAATTTAAAATATACACACACACATAAAATGGTGTTTTTCTGAGAACTATTGGTTTTTCGTTTTTTTTTTTTTTAAGTATTTGGTGTAGTTTCACAGGTTACTTGTGTGCCTTGATGAGCACATGCGTTTGATGTACATGCCTCATGCAAGAAACATTAGCTGGACATTCTGGAAGTCTTTCCCCCTTCCTTTTCACTATTGCTTTTTTTGTGTGTGTGTGTATGTGGGGGGGGGGGAGCGTGTGTGTGTGTATATGAGGTGGGGAAGGGAGAGAAGTTCATGATTACAAATTTTTTTTTTTCTTTCATTTTTTTCTGAATCGCATTGTAATTAAGTAGTGTGCTATCATATTTTATGCCAAGTAAAAGGAAAACCGCTTCCTTCTCTCTCGTGCTTTAAATGCCATTCTGCTTCGGTTTTGATACACGTATGCTAATGGTTTATGAATGGTGACATGTCTGGTAATATGAGAATCGCTGTAATATACGCGTGTTATGACTTCACATGTACCTGTGCACTCCAGTAAACTGTTTAAATTCTACTTTTGTATAGCTGTCTGCAGAAATCAATGCCGTACACAGTTTTCTATTTGTTTTCTTTCCTTTTTTTTTTTTTTTTCAGAGTTATATTTTTTCCAGTATATATTATTAGGAGGTTTAAATGGAGAAAGATTGATGCCTTTGAAATGTAGAGGGTGTTTGTGCATTATTGTGACACAAAGTTGCATCATTTTAGGATCAATTGCACTCCAGACGAGCCCCGTAAGTTTTTGAGTACAAATGTATAAAAATAAATATTGACACAGCGTAAGTTTTTGAGTACAAATGTATAAAAATAAATATTGACACAGCTAGCGCAGCAGGGTTGTAGTAACAGTTATACTTTAAAAAAGATAGGAATGGGTTTATTTGTAAGTAAGCCCTCTCCTCTTTTTATTTTTTTCTTGTGTGTTATGTTATATATATATGTTAATTTAGACTTTCTCTTCTCTTCTTTGTTCTTATGTTTTTGTTTTTTTTTTTTATGAATAAGGTGTAAACCGAAATGTTACAGATGTGTGCTTCATTAATGAATAAAGCTGTTCCTACCTTTTCTTTTAAAAAAAGAAAGTATGACCACATAGGTCCAGAAGTGCTCCAGCTTTTCCTGGAAAGGAGGGTCTTTGCACAACTGGATTTACTCTGTAGTTTTTGTGAGGATCGTTAGACTTCACTGGGAGGACCCGACACAGGGAATAGAACCCAGAGAAGCTTCATCAGTGTGGTAATGTTATTTTCTTCTGTTTCTTCGCCGAAAGAAAAGCCAAATTTCTTGGTCATAGAAATTTTGCATTCAGAAGAACTGCTGTTTATTTGACTAATTATTTATTTTAAGGTAGTGACAGTGGAAATGGTGGCTTCCTTTCACCATCAACTAAGATATAATAGCTTACTATTCTATTGTTATGAGTATACCAGGGAAAAAAAAATTGTGTACAACAGTTACGGAGGTGACCTTGTTCGTTTTCCTGTGTGGATGTTAGAGGACAGTTTGTTTTTTTTTTAAATGAAGAGTGGCTTGTTGAAGAAAACTTGACACAATATCAGATGGAACTTAGTCATAGAATTACATCCAAAATATGTTGT
Source organism: Achatina immaculata (assembly GCA_009760885.1). Taxonomy (NCBI): domain Eukaryota; kingdom Metazoa; phylum Mollusca; class Gastropoda; order Stylommatophora; family Achatinidae; genus Lissachatina; species Lissachatina immaculata. The sequence goes on from CM019720.1 coordinate 4,266,021, forward strand.
AGGAAAGTTTACAAAGAAAAAAAACTGATTCATATGAGAACATTTGAGAAAAGGTTAAGAAAGGGGTTTCAGATGCTGTCAGTTAATGCTGAAGACAGCAGAGCTTACTTTGTGACTTTGTTATTATATATATATTTTTTTAAAAACTCTGATAATCTAATCAGAATAGAAAATCCCGTACGTTGTCATTGGACCTGAAAGAGTTAACGATTCTGTTAAGCAGCTGTAGAGCTATGTAGACCGTGGACAGAAAAAAAAAAAATAAAACGCTTGTTAACCCATTTGTACATAAACACTGGTTTGAAATAAATGCTCTGTCGTTCAGTTTAAAAAAAAAAAAAAAACAAACTATATATTCTGTATGTTTTATGATGTATTGGTTGCTCTGTTGTAAATTAACAATGCTTATCCAACAAATTGTTTTCTGCCAGTCTTGTTACTGTTTCTAGGGGTGAGAAAAAATTCAGCAAGATTTTTTTTTTTTTTTTGTTGCATTGTTTCGTTTATTTCCGTTTTTTTTTTTTTTTTAGAACCTATCACTCCGAGTTAATTGACTACACTGTTTCAACCCAAAACTTGATTTTTTTTTTTTTTTGTTGCTGCAAATGTGAGGTCAAAAAATGTGCGAATTTTGGCTTTATTATTATTATTATTATCTTATTATTTTTTTCAAGATAATATGTACTATATTATATCATATTTATTCTTTCACATGTGTAATTTTCACAGTTTATAAAAAAAAAACAGGTTATGTTTTTTTTTTCTTATTTTCACTTATAACATTTCTTTCTTTTTTGTTTGTTGATTGATTAGTAATTGATGGAAGTGATTAGAAATATGTACATTACAAAATCTTGAAGTAGCAGGGCATCAAGAGTCGATGCTGTAATTAATGATTGGAGATATGTTCTACAGTGACGTTGCATTTTTAAATATTTTCAGCGTAAAAATTGGAGGGTTGGGTTCATCAGGAGAGGAGTTAGCGTACAGTTTTTCCCCTTTCAGGAAAACAACACTACATGCAGTATTTGAAAGGAATGTAAGAAACTACAAACAACCATAAGTTCGCTTATCACAGGTGTGTTAATGCTACATTCTAAAAACTTTCAGCATAAAAATGTTAAGATCAGAGAGACACTTATTGGTCAGCATGTAGTTTTGCCCTTGGGTGGGGGGGGGGGGGGAAGATGTGGGAATGGGAGAGACAGTATTTGAAAAAAAATATAATAAACTACTTTCCACTTTGAAAAGTAGCATTCCGTTACTGTGAAAGTTTGCTTACTACTTGTGATATGCTCTTCTCCGATGTGTCGTCCTGTACAGAGAGTTTTCATTGGTTATTTACAAGAAGAGCGCTGATGTCTTTTGCAGTCAGCCATCACATTTTTGTGAGTAGTACATAAAGTTTCTAGTTATTTAACTTCTTTCCAATCCATTGAGGAGGAGTGGAGAGGTGATAATCTCTAGTAAAATTTAGTTTTATAGCTGTGGCTATATATGTTATTAATTCCCAATCTTCCTTGTATGCTGATTTCCTTGGTGAGATTCATTTAAAAAAAAAAAATTTAGATGTAACCCTTCAAAATAATGACAAGGTAAAAGAAGTAGTAACACAAATTTTTTTCTGTCACATTCTGACAGTTTTAGTTATGTTAGTGTTATCTATTAGATTAGAAAAGTAGAAGATGCACTATAATAGTATCTACGGGATGTGGCAGTAAATGTTAATGTCTTTTTTTAAAAAAATGTAATAATAAAAAAAATGTTTTAAACATATGCCCAGTAGAAAATAATTCTGAAGATAGTGTTAGTATAAGAAGTTAAAGAGTACTCAATTTGAGTGCATGTCCCTAAGATGACAATGTGGTGATTCTGTACTGTTTGTCATTGGCCTGGTATTCAAGACTCATGTTACATGCTGGCATCCACAGAGTAATGTAGGAACCAGAAAATATAGCAAGGAGAAAATCCCTTATTTGTGGGACTGAATTTCACTGATGGTCAAGAGATTTGATGTGGCTGCTTCATTCTCTGTAGCACAGTCTCCTGCCACGTGTGGAGTGCCACTCTCCATCTCTGGAGATGTTTCTCTTCTTTTGGCCCCAACACTAGAGCGCATAGTACCTGTTTTTTATAGCTAGACTAAGTAGCTGCTGATAACAGATCTTGAGGCGACAAGCTTTCATGTGATCATACAAGTATGCGTCACTGTCAGCTAAACCTCGTGACGAAAGATGCTAATACTATTCATAGTTGAATAAATGGTCAGAGTTTGGCTTTTGTGTTAGAAAGTGGGTATTGGTATGGAGGTAGATTGTGTGCCACCAACTGGAAAGTTTTAGAGTTTTCATTTTTAAAGGACTTAGCTTCAAGAGACAAAATGCCCATTTGAGCTTCCCAGTTTATCTTCAGTACATAAGAAAGCTGAAGTTAGCTTCAAGAGATCTGAGCTTGACTCATCTTCAAGAGATATAGTGTGAACTAGATTTAACTTCAAGAGCTAAAGTGCGAGCTTCAAGAGTTAAGGTGGCTCATTCTCAGTCTCACTTTGATTCCTAAACCATTTTTTTTTTTCGCCTGGGATTAAAAATACACCTGAAAACCCTCTACAACACCCCGTAACCTGAGAAGCCAACAATCTATCCACAACGCTACTCCCATGCAGTTAAAATGGACTTACTAGTCTGTTTTTTGTCACATTCTTAGAACTTTAAACCCAGCAGATTTAAAAACAAATGCAACCTGGTTTAAAGCAATTATCTGTACGTAATTTTTTTTTTTTTAAATAGAAAAATGTTTCATTTCGTATGTGCTTGTGTCATTTGAACATGTATGTAGTTGCTAGTATTTCATGAATTGACAATTGTATGTTGTTTGTCACCAAAATGGTGGGATATACTTTGATTTGAAACTCTGAACCTTGTCTTTTGTAATATAAAGTTCTAAACTTTTCTTGTTTTTCTGAGCGTAACTGACGTACAGGCATGTATAAATTCTACACTTTGGAATTTACAATTACGTATGAATGCAGAACAATAAAGTGCTAAGAATTTATTTCATTTCCGGCTGTTTTTTTCTCCCTTTTTAATGAAACATTTCACAGAGCGTACTGTTTTAGTTCTCCAACGCTCCTTTGTGATTTTTCATCTACCACATCTAGCTCTTTCTTTTGTGGATGCATTTTATTGAATGTAAGATTTTGCATTTCCATTGCTCTTGATCTGACTTGCACCTGGATCTGTGAACTACTATTCTCTACTGCCACTGCCTAGACGAATGTAAAATCATATTGGAGCAGTTTGTTGTGGCTTATTGGAAGATTTGTGGTGGAAGCTTCTTGACAAATTCCACAACCTTTTTCTTATTCTATCTCACTGGAATTGCAAACAGGATGTTCCTTGTGGCCGATGCAGCGAGGATGTTGAAGTGCAGGCAGGTTGCTGTGGCTCCCAATGCTATGCAGACCATAGTGATTCTTGGCTAGCTGTTGGCTGGACTGAGCCATTTACAGGCGGGAAGGTGGGACAGGATCTTGGTTGGTGGTGGTTCATCAGCCTTAACACCAGCAGTCTTATATGGGCTGCTGACCAGTTTCATGCTGTGGTCTTCACCATTGGGGGGGGGGGGAGGGGGTGGGGAGAAATCTACTTTGAAAAGGCACCTGTCTCTCACCAGAGGAGCCATAAAATGGTAGGACAAGGTCTTGACCAGTTCGGCATCGTTCAACTCTGACAGATGTACCACTCTAGCTGAGTAGCATATGACAAGGTCAGTGGTTCAGAATTTGACTGGTGGTGCCCCAGATGCGGAAATGGGGTTCCTGACTCCTCTTTGAGCTGAGGAAGCAAAAGCAGCCAGACAAAAAGATGACAGTATTACCCTTTTGTGTTCACCAGGATGAAGTCCACAACCTTCTCCAGGTACCCCTGGCATTCCTACAGCTTCTGCCTTAGGCCCAAGACCTGTGGCTGTCTGGCTGCATAGGTCTTTTAAAAGTTAGGCAACTCTTGGATTTCAAATGTGATATCCACTCTCATTTATGCATGTGAAAGCTGGAAAACAACTAAAGAAATAGACAAGAAATTAGACTCTTTCAAAAACAAATGTCAGAATTCAAGAATAATGAAGAGATAAGACAGATGAGCAAACAACAACCTGTCTCATGGGTAGTCAGAAATAGAAGATGGATATATGTTGGGCATGCGATGAAAAGAAACAATCAGGGAATCCCCAAACAAGCTATCAAGTGTAATACAACAGGCCAAAAAAAAAAGAGGTCAACCACGTGAACCTCTGAAGAGGACACTGTTAAGTGAGGCCAGCTGACTGATGAGATTGAAAAACTCAAAGAAGACAAGAAATCTTGGCGAACTACCATGTGGGCCCTATGTGACATTTAGCAGGGCGGGAAGGATGTAAGATAACTATTGAAGTACATGCTCTAGAGTCTGTGCTCCACCTCTACATGGGCATTTATCTTCATGTGATATCTTTAAGCAAGGAAATATGAGCAGTATCACCATACTCTAGGTATCCCTATGCTATGATCAGACTACCTCTACCTTGTACTGTAATACATAAAACTGCTTTCTATTAGTAACCCTATGGCTATGAGCAAAAAGCTCATGAAAGCTGGATCCACAAAGGGCAACCTGGTTGTCCCTCATAGTTACACAGACTTTAATTACATCAGATGGGCTGGGAATCACCCTTGTAGTTGAAAGAGAAGTTAAGGGGCTCCCGCTCAAGCCTGAAGAAGACGAGCAGACTGTCGGGGGACAGAGCTGCAGATTTAGCATGACCAACCTTCCTCCAATGCCGAAGAGGCCTTGCAGTAACTTCGCCAACATTATCCAGCACAGCACATAACAATAACAAGAAAATTTTTTTAAAAAAAAAAAAAATTCATCACAAAATAAAAAAAATTCATCACAAAACAAAGAAAATCATCTTTCACGGGGTTTACTTGTACTCCTTCAGAACATTTCATGAGAATGGCATGATGAAAGATGTCACATCCAACAGTAGCATAATAATTTTTAGTTATGTTACCTACTATAACATTATTTCTGTGTACACATTCAACTGTACTCGAGCTCTAACATGCTTTCAGTATTACATGCCTGTTGCTCACCGGTTATAACTTCAGTATTAGTCATGTCCAGTCACCAGTCATAACATTAACTTCAGTATTAGCCATATGTCACCCATCAATTATAATTTCAGTATTTGTCTGTCGCTCGCCAATTATAACATAATTTCAGTATTACTCATGTTACTCAGCAGTTATAACTTCAGTATTAGTCATACGTCACTCACCAGTTATGACAAGGTGAATGTATTATAAGCTACCTGTAACAATTCTAACAACAATTTCGGCATATACAACCCATCTTCAATCTTACTGCAACTGTGAACTGGTGCTCTTTGCAGCTGACATGGTGAGAGTGTTGAGGCACAGCACTGTGTCAGCCTGGGAGTGGGTCATGCCAGCTACTCTTTTAGTCCCAGGATGGAGCTACAGAGGAGGGGGGGGGGTTGAAATGCTTCTTTAGCAGGCTCCACCACCATGGGGACTACGACGATCCCTGTCCTCATTAACTAAACTAGGCCTGTTACATGGAGTACCAATGAAGAGTTGGAACAGGGTCTTGGTCAGCTGTGGTTCACTGATAACCAATTTTAACATAACAATTCTGGTACAAAGTAACCCATCACACACCAATTCTAACATAACAATTCTGGTACAAAGCAACCCATCACACACCAATTCTAACATAACAGTTCTGGTACAAAGCAACCCATCACACACCAATTCTAACATAACAATTCTGGTACAAAGCAACCTGTCTTACACCAATTCTAACATAATTATGGTACAAGCAGACCTGTCACACACAAATTCTAACATAACGCTGTTACAAGCAAACCTGTCACACACCAAACTATAGCAAAACAAAATTTAATAGTCACATACAAATAATAGCAATATTCATAAAATTATCTATGACACACCATATCTAACAAAACAACTTGAAACAGAAAACTATCTCTTCAATCTCTTGATAAACTGTACCCCATTTTTGTAAAAACCAGTCTGCCCATCGACAAAATCGAGAATATCATCTTTGTTCCTCTTCCTGTAAGAGATTGAACATAACCAAGTGTTAAAAGACATCCATTTTGTTAACAAACCTTTGTACAATAACATTTTAACCACCAAAAAAAAAAGGAACTTTTGGGCCAAAGGGAAGATGCGGTGATATCACCAGTAACGACACAACTTCAAGGGGCCCTTTCTTATAAGGGGGATACCAAAAGGCTAAGTGTTTCATTTTTCATATATTTTTATCTGCTGTGTTGGTTTTGTATGTGATTCTTGACAAAGGCTTTTGCCGAAATATTGGATTGTTGTATGTTCTTCATGTGTATATGCTCATCTTACTTTCTGCCGTTCTTGTTTCTGTCCATTTTCTTCACTCTCTCCATCTTTTTGTAAAACTGAACCACACCCTTTCATCTACCTTCATTACTCGAACCAGGTTTAACTCTATCATTACTTTTCTTATCTCGTACTTCAAAGGCATTACTAACTAATAATGGAGATACAATGAGGGAAATTAAAATGGAGGACATCTATTCAAAAAGTAAAACAATAAATAAGCTGTGGAGAGGAACAGACAGAACTACAATAATAAGATTGTTAAGGGCATGCATCTTTCCCATCGCAACATACGCCTGTGAGACCTGGACACTTAATAAAAACAGCTGAGAAACACATAAATGCCTTTGAATGTAAAAGCTACAGAAGAGTTCTTCAAATATCATGGACACAAAAAAGAATAAATATATCCATACTACAAGAACGTAATACTGAAGAAGGCTAGCTAGTAAAGAGGATTAAACAAAGAAAACTTAAATATTTTGGACACATTAAACGTCATGATAATGTAGAGAACACCATCTTGTAAGAGTGCATAATGGGAAAAAGAAAGAGAAGAAGACCAAGGCAAAGATGGCTGAAAGACATCATTGATGATCTGCAAATGGATGCATCAGCAGCAGGGTATCTTGCTTACAACCGAGAGGCCTACAGGAGAGCTGTTAGGGAGGCAAAGTAGGGACATGCGAATAACTGACTGACTGATTATATGAAACCTGGGAGATTTGTAAATTACTCTATTTCTGATATCTGGGTTTACAAGTTTTTATTCTTGTTTTTACTTTGGCCAGATGTTGAAATACACAGGTTCTGTATCTCCATACAATAATAGAGGAGTTCGGTGTAGCCGATTTTTCTGAAGATCTTTCAACATATGGCAATCCTGTCTGAAGATCTTTCAACATATGGCAATCCTGTAAGTGGTCAACTGGTACATTCTAAATTTAAAATATGATCTTATGTCTTTAGTACCCAAGATCTGCTAGAATTTTGATAATGTGTCCTATTTTTTTATTTTTATTGCTCGGGTGTAACATGATTCTGTATGGCATGTAAGGAAAATGGCATTTATTCTATTATTCACTATCTCTACACAAGCAGTACGGGGGAATCGGTGGTGAACCACAGAACTATCTTTTCCTCCTTGAGGCACTTTCTTGGAAAAAAAAAAAAAAAAAATGTGACAAAACATTCTGGCAAATGAAGCAGAGGTCGACAGTTGTGGCTGAGATCACTGAGAAACCCGTAACTTTAATTTGATAAGAGCCAGTATGTGTAGTCCAGTATGTGTGGCCCGGTATGTGTGGTCCAGTATGTAAGGCCCAGTATGTGTGGCCCAGTATGTAAGGCCCAGTATGAGTGCCTCGGTATGCCAGACCTACTGTCCAACTCGTGACTTGCATTCTCTCATAAATGGTACATCTCTTTTGTCTCCAGCTCCAATCAAAACTGCTTCTGGACTCACGATCTTATGCTATGGGTTGTGAGAGCACAGTATCATCTTTCTGGTGTATGCACCACAACTGGTCAACCACTAAGAACAACATAGCACCCTCTCTAACTTGGGCAACTTACTTTTTTGTCGTAGCCTTTCTCTTCTTGATACCAGCTTTCCTTTCCAATGCATCCATTGCCTCTTGCTCCTGCTTTTTCTGCTTCATAATCTTCTGGTACTCCTGGATGTGGTAGCAACGATTTCTCGGGGGCTAGAGAAGAAGCATGTTACATTTCAGATAATACTGTTCTTCTACCTCTTTGTCTCTCTGGAACTGCAAGCTGGTGTTCTTTGCAGCCAACATCATTTAAGATGTTCAGGCACAGCATCGTGTTGGCTTGGGAGAGGGTTATGGCAATGCTTCTTTAGCAGGGTCCACCACCATGGGAACTGTGGCAATCATCATCCCATTAGCCAGATCAGGCCTGTTACTGGGGGCACCAACGGAGAGGTGGGACGGGGTCTTGGTTGGCTATAGTCCATCAACACCGATGCTAGCATGTTAGTTTATTGGTTGCTGACTGTAAAATCAGACAGCATCTTCACTCCCTTCAAATGATACATCATACAAAACAAACTAGGACTTGAAATATACGAACCTGATAGGAACATGCATGTATGAAGTGGAAACTCTAAGTACGAAGTGGTTTTTTTAATTCTGCAGATGATTTTCTTCTTACTTGGGTGTCTGAGTGGCAAAGTGGTTAGCACACTGGTCTCTCATGGCGAAGATCAGGGGGTCTGAATCCGGCCGGAGGTGCCCCAGGCACCCAGCTGTAGAAATGGGTACCCGACCTCTGGAGTTGGGGAAGGAACGGCAGCCAGGCATAATACTGATCATATCACCCTCTAGTGTGCTGACAGGTCAAGGGAAATATGAGCACTAATACCATATCCCTATGTGCCTCTTAATATGGGCACTAACACCATATCCCTATGTGCCTCTAAGGCATGACAGGATTACCTTTACCTTTACCGGCTTGTCAGTGTATTTATTTGTTTGCTGTCACTGTCTGATAAAAGGGTGTGTACCAAAAATATCGCAATGTTGTCAAGTTACTGTATATAAAGCTTTCATAACTACCATATTTTATGTTCGGTTCTTTGTTTGCCATTGGTCACATTCAGAAAAAAAAACACACAAAAAACCTGCACTCGCATGGATTTATTCCATTTTTTTTTCAGATATTTTTTAAAAAACCTAAATATATTCTTGCATCATTTCCCATAAAAACAAGATGGGTGTGTTTAGCATCAGTTTTTTTTGTGTGTGGTCTTGAAATTTTGATCTGGTATTTTTCAAGTTAACGCTCCACTTAGCATAAAAAAAAAATAAAATAAAATAAAGCCTGCTATATATTCATTTAAAATGCAGTTCTTGTTACATCTATTTTTTTTTAATCTAGTTCACCACACCATGAAATGTCAACATCTTCTAGTTCACAGTTAGGAACACACACAAAAAGAAAAAAAAAATGGACATATACACAAACAAAAAAAAGAAAAAAAAAAAAAAGGACATACACACAAACAAACAAAAAAAAAGGAACATATACACACACAAAAAAAAAAGCAGTGAATAAAGGGAATGGGAGGGAGGGAGAGACAGACAGACAGACTGATGCACACATAAAAGAAAGGGACACAAAAACCCCAGAAAACAAAAAAAAAAAGAGACAAATACACAAAAAAACCCCCCAGAAAACAAAAAAAAAAAGAGACACACATACATAAAAAAAACCCCAGAAAACAAAAAAAGAGACACAAATACACCAAAAAAAAACCCCAGAAAACAAAAAAAGAGACAAATACACACAAAAAAACCCCAGAAAACAAAAAAAAAAAGAGACACACATACATAAAAAACCCCCAGAAAACAAAAAAAGAGACACACATACACAAAAAACCCCAAAAAACAAAAAAACAAAAAAAAAAGATATACACAAAAAAAACCCCAGAAAACAATAAAAAAAAGAGACACATACACAAAAAAAAAAACCCAGAAAATAAAAAAGAGACACACATACACAAAAAACCCCACAAAACAAAAAAGGTACGCATAAAAAAAATCTCCAGAAAACAACAAAAAAGGGACACACATACAAAAAAACCCCAGAAAACATAAAAAAAGGGATAAACATACACAAAAAACCCCAGAAAACAAAAAACGGTACACAAAAAAAAAAACAACCCAGAAAACAAAAAAAAAGAGACACGTACACAAAAAACCCCAGAAACCAAAAAAAAGGGACACACATACACAAAAAACCCCAGAAAACAAAAAAACAGTACACACAAAAAAACCCCAGAAAACAAAAAAGGGACACGCATATAAAAAAAAAAACCCAGAAAACAAAAAAAAGAGATACATACACAAAAAAAAACCAGAAAACAAAAAAAAAAAAATACACACAAAAAAACCCCCAGAAAACAAAACAAAAACCCCAAAAAGAGGCAGACAAAACAATTACATTTCAAAATATTAATATATAAAAGAAAGGAAAAAAAATCTGCTCACTTTCGCTCCAAGTTCTACAAGAAAATCCACCATGGCGGTCTCTTTGTCCTTCTTGTTCAGTCCATGGATGCCAAGTTTTCTGACATCATATTTGAACTTTCTAGGATCAAAATGCGCCTTCTGTGATGGACCCTGGTCGGGCACCTTCTTTCCAGTCTAATATATAAGAGAGAAGGCCTCATGTAGTTAATACTGATCTTCTTAGCTCTGGTTATTTTGTGAAGTCTTTTCAATCTCTGTATCTTAGTACTGCTTTCATGGTATTAAAGAGTGTTTTCATTTCTCATAAGCACCTGTGTAGTGAAGTGGTTTGTGTATTTGTCTCTTATAGCAAAGGTGAAACAACAACTTGGCTTGACATAAAACAAGGGGTCCATCAGGGGTTCATATTGTTGCCGTACTTATCTAACTTGTATACTGAAAATATAATAAGTGATGTTAGAGAGGATGTAGACAAAGAATATTACGATGGCACAAAAAATTGGAGGTTACGAAATACCAGAGATTAGATATGCAGATGATACAGTATTATTGTCCACAACACAAAAAGGAATGGAAAAACTAATTATGTCAGTCCGTAAGAATAGTGAAGAGCAAAACCTCTATCTTAATGCAAAGAAAACTAAACTGATGACAACTGACAAAACAAACAAGGCAGCCGAAATATGTATCAATGAGGAAAAACTGGAAGATGTGGAGAGTTTTGAATATCTTGGATCACTGCTAACTAATAATGGAGATATAATGAGGGAAATTAAAAGGAGGACATCTATCACTCTTCAAAAAGTAAAACAACTAAAGAAGTTGTGGAGAGGAACAGACTGAACTACAAAAATAAGATTGCTAAGGTCATGCATCTTTCCCATCGCAACATATGCCCGTGAGACTTGGACACTTAACAAAATAACTGAGAAACACATAAATGCCTTTGAATGTAAATGCTACAGAAGAGTTCTTCAAATATCATGGACACAAAAAAGAACAAATACAAGGTCCGACAATTAAGTAACGAGACTAATTACATTAAAAAATAAAATAAACAACAGTTGAAGATATAACCTCTATTCTATTCAAAATAAGCTCCTTTTGCATTGATACAGAGAGTGGCATGATCTAATAAACACTGGAAGACCTCTGCAGTTCTTCTGTTGGCATGGCCCTTAAACTTGATGTTATGGCCCTTTGGATGTCATCAGTATCATCAAAGAAGCATCCTGTCAACGGTAACTTTCATTTTGGGAATAGAAAATAATCCCAGGGAGACAAATCTGGGGAACAGGTGGATGGCTGAGAACACACACTTGTTTTTGGGCCAAAAATTCCTGCACAACTACCGCTCAGTGAGCCGGTGCACGAAGAAAACACTGCCAGGTATTGAATACTCGGGTCAGACTCGGAGAATCCTTTCCAATAGGCGTTTCAAAATTCTTAAATAAACTTTGGCAGTGACAGTCTGTTCTGCTGGAATCAATTTTTTTGTGAATAACTCCTTTGCTGTCATAGAAGCACACTAACATTGTCTTCACTTTTGACCTCTGAAGATGAATTTTTCTGCCTTTTAGTGATGATGATGATGATGATGACTTCCACTGAGCACTTTGGCATTTAGTTGTGTGATCATAGTGAAAAATCCATGTTTCATCCTCTGAAACAATCAAATTTAAGAAATGTTTATTTCTGCAACACATTCTGTTGTTTTTGCATACTCAACACACTGATGTTTTTGGTCATCAGACAATGAATGTGGTAGAAACCGGCAAGGAACTTTTTCTTGCCCAAATCTTCCATTAAAATTTTATGAATGGCCTCTCAGTTAACACCAAATTCATCTGCCATCACCCTCACAGTCAAACAACGATCTTCTTATATCTGTTCTCTGACTTTTGCAATGAGTTCCTCATTATGAACAGAAAATGGGCGTCCAAGTCTAGCTGAATTTATAATCGTTTCCACACCACTTTTAAATCATGAATACCACCTGAATATCTGTGGACGAGATAAACAATTATCCCCATAAACTTGTTGCATCAATTCAACTGTCTCAATGGCACTTTTCCGTTTTAAACAGAATTTAATGTTAGCCTTTTGCTCCATGCTGATTATGTAACAATGCACCTCTGACTAGGTCAACAAAATGGCGGCTTGTTTGTTGTTTGCTTATCGGGCTGCGATTAAAATTTGCCAGATCATAGATGAAGGTTGCCTCTTTGATCTGCATGCTTTGCTTCATAGATGGCATTTTTGTCTTCGCTAAATAAAATCAATCAGTCTCATCACTTAATTGTCAGACCTTGTATATCCATACTACAAGAACTTTTATTGAAGAAGGTTGACTAGTAAAGAGGATTAAACAGAGAAATCTTAAATATTCTGGACACATTAAACGTCATGAGAATTTAGAGAAGACAGTCTTGGAAGGATACATAATGGGGAAAAAAGAAAGAGAGGAAGACCAATGTGAAGATGGCTGCAAGACACTGCTGATAATCTGCAAATGGATGCATCACCAACAGGGCATTTTGCTTACAACCGAGAGCTGTTAGGGAGGCAAAGCTCCGCAAGGGACTTAAAAATTACTGAGCAAAAGATAGTTGTCTGAATCAAGCCAGAGCAGCCCGAGTCACCAGGATGTAGAAACTGAAGTGCAGCTCTTTCCGGAGCTGAGGAGGGATTTCTACCAGATGCGATGCCACCTAAGGAAGATCCTCCAGATTAGATGGCCAGATACCAATAGTAATGAAGGGCTATGGCAGAAAACGAACCAACGCACAGTGAAACAAATGATATGGAAAAGACGTTTGAGACGGATAGGACTTCCACTTTGAAAGCCTACCCACAAACATAATCAGACAAGCTCTCGCCTGGAATCCCCAGGGAAAGAGGAAACAAGGAAGCCCTAAAAAAACACCTGGTGGATGAGTTTTGAAGCAGGGATAAAAACAAAACTGAGACTACACATGGAGACGGATAGAAGAAACAAGCCCGGGACAGAAACAGATGGAGACCCCTTGCTGAAAGCCTATGCTCTGGACAGGGGTAATGAAGGTGTGGAATGGTTACATGAGAACTAACACTATAAAACCTGTGTGGCTCGTTAGGGTTACTTTTACCATTATTCTCTTATTTCTCATATAATTTTATTAAATAGACATATTTCTCCATACGTCTTACTTTTATCTTTGCTGGGTAAGGCAGACAATGTAAGGCAGACTGTTAACATCCTTTCTAAGGCTGGCAAAATAGATTTTACAACAGATAAATCCTGAATCTTTGTCTGGGCAGAGAAAGCTGATGATGAAATCCGGGTACGTCAGTCATGTTTTGTGAAAGTTATGTGAAATGTCACAAAAGGCACTGTAAATCAACACCTCTACAAGCCACAAACGGAACAAAGACTCAAGAACACAAACATAGGCTTTGTATGGGACTGCAGATCAGCTCTCTGAGATATCCAAGATGAACCAAGGGATCAGCTAACCAAGAAAGTGACAGAGACTCGCCCCCCAATGGGAGGGGGAGGATAGTTCTGGCTGCTACATTGCTCTGTAGCCTGAATGGCTTCCCCTGCTTTTACAGGAGGATCCAAACTGGATGACACATAAAATGACTAATCAATATGATGTGAGGGGTTGGGGGGGGGGGCGCAGTGATGGGAGTGAGTGAGAGTGCGTATTATAGTTCTGAACTGGTTTCCTAAAGTTTTTTCCTCTTGGAAGTCCTGGACTGAACAGCTAAACCAGCTGTCCCCTTGCCAAGAAAGTTACATTACAGTGGATCCCTGAACTGCACAGAGTTGGTGGAGACGAAGCAGTTAACACATCTGCTAAAGTGGGTACCAAAAGGAAGAAAGAACAATTCCAACCCAGGACATCACTAAAAGAGAAAAGACGAATGCAGGTAAAACTGGTTCCAGTAATGAAGGTAGACACAGGTGCATGGTTCAGTTAAAAAAAAAAAAAAAAGATAGAAAGATTGAGGAAAGCGGCCAGAAACAAGAATGGTGGAAAGCAAGATGAGCACATACAAATGAAAAACATACAACAATCCAATGTTTCACCACAATGTACGAGGGTCATACCGAAAGTCGTGAACAAAATTTTTTTTAAAAATCAGAATTTATAGACAGAGAAAATATAAATATCAACTTTTGTATTCTTTGCACTTCATGGTTGTAAGATCATGTGTCACGTAATCACGTGGAGCATAAACAAAACAGCGGGTGCCGAAGTTTTGTTTTGTCAACATGCTGCTATCGAGTTCCTCATTAAAGAGGAAATCCTAGCTGCAGAAATTCACCAAAGACTTCAACTTGCTTATGGAGATGTGTGTATGGGTGCTAGCAGTGTTAAGAGCTGGGTCAAACATTTCAAAGATGGAAACATGAGCGTCCAAAATATGCATCGCAGCGGTCGTCCTTGAACTGCCTCCACTGAACGCAACGTGGAAAGGGTTGATGACATCATTAAAGAAGACAGACGTGTCACAGTATCTGAAATCGCTGTAAATCTTAGAATAGGACACAATGCAGTACAAGAAATGACTGAAACCCTATGCTATAGAAAAGTCTGTGCCAGCTGGATCCAACAGGAGAGAACGTCCAGAAAGCAGTGCATCTGTGCCGTCGGTCAGCTGAAACGGAATTCTATCAGGTGGGTAATTTCAAACTTGTAGAGTGATGGAAAAAATGTGTGCAGAGAAATGAAGATTATGTCGAAAAGTGAAGAAAAGGATGCAGATTAAGGTGATACATTTATATTTTCTCTATCTATAAATTCTGATTTTTTAAAATTTTTGCTCACAACATTCGGTATGACTCTCATAGTTTCGTTGATTTTGTGCCTGACGTACTAGGAGAAGATCAAAAAAGAGCTAAGTCTATATTTTTCATCTATTTTTTTGGTGTGTTTTTATTTGCTGTATTGTTTTTGTATATGATCCTTGAAAAAGATCTTTTCTTTTGATCTCTCTGAGCACATTAACATTATTAGCACAATCCAGTGGTTGTCAATATGATGGCAGAGCTGGTCAACCTATCAGCTCTCTCATTTCCCTGAATGACCTCATGCCCAGGGACACGGATGAATGTGACTCTGCGAACTGCTGATTTCTGAAATGGCTTTCACATCACATTATAAACTTCTATCATCTCACATAACTTATAAACTTTTATCATCCCATATCATATTATAAACTTCTGTCACTAACATTACCTAATACTCTTGTGTCATCTCACATCATCTATTACTCTTGTGTCATCTCACATCGTCTAATACTCTTGTGTCATCTCACATCATCTATTACTCTTGTGTCATCTCACATCGTCTAATACTCTTGTGTCATCTCATATCTTCTAATACTCTTGTGTCATCTCAGTCAGTCAGTCGTTTGCATGTCCTTCATGGAACTTTGCCTCCCTAACAGCTCTCCTGTAGGCTTCTCGGTTGTAAGCAAGATGCCATGCTGCTGATGCTTCCTTTTGCAGATAATCAACAATGTATTGCAGCCATCTTCACCTTGGTTTTCCTTTCTTTCTTTTTCCTATTATGTACCCTTCCAAGATGGTCTTCTCTAAATTATCATGATGTTTAATAAGTCCAAAATATTTAAGTTTTCTCTCTTTAATCCTCTTTACTAGCCAACAATCTTCAATATAAAGTTCTTTTAGTATGGATATATTTGTTCTTTTTTTTGTGTCTATGATATTTGAAGAACTCTTCTGTAGCATTTACATTCAAAGGCATTTATGTGTTTCTCAGCTGTTTTGTTAAGTGTCCAGGTCCCATAGGCATATGTTGTGATGGGAAAGATGCATGCCCTTAACAATCTTATTTATGTAGTTCAGTCTGTTCCTCTCCACAGCTTCTTTAGTTGTTTTATTTTTTGAAGAGCAACAGCTGTCCTCATTTTAATTTCCCTCATTATATCTCCAATATTAGTTAGTAGTGATCCAAGATATTCAAAACTCTCCACTTCTTCCAGTTTTTCCTCATTGATACTTATTTCAGCTGCCTTATTTGTTTTGTCAGTTGTCATCAATTTAGATTTCTTCACATTAAGATAGAGGTTTTGCTCTTCACTATTCTTATGGACTGACATAATTAGTTTTCTATTCCTTTCTGTGTTGTGGACAATAATACTGTGTCATCAGCATATCTAATCTCTGGTATTTCATAACCTCCAATTTTTATGGCATCGTAATATTCTTTGTCTACATTTTTTCTAACATTCCTCATTATATTTTCAGTATAAGTAAGGTGGCAATATGCACCCCTGATGGACCCCTTGTTTTTTGTCAAACCAAGTTGTTTCACCATTTATTCTTACTGCTGCCTGTTGGTCTAGATACATCAGTGATATTAATTGAATCATATGTGTTGGAAATCCCATTCTTTCCATTATTTCTCAAAGTTTCTGGTGGTGTACACAAATGCCTTGAACAGTCTATAAAGGATAAATATAGATTCATGCTGAATTCTCTGCATTTCTCTATTATTAATCATATTGAATATATGATCTTTTGTTCCTCTTCTTTGTCTAAAACCAGCTTGGACCATACTGACTTCTTCTATTTTCTTACAAAGTCTACTCATTATGATTTTTAACAGAATGTTACTAGCATGACTAATCAGGGCAATGGTTCTGTAGTTTGTGCATAATTTCAAGTTACCCTTTTCGGCAATGGTATGAATACAGTTATTTTTCATTCTTTTGGCCAAATACCTGAAAGCCACATCTTTTTACATAGTTCATGATAGATTGTTGCACATTTCTTTCCTTCTGCTTTAATAAGTTCAACTGTTATCTCATCACATCCTGGTGATTTACCTTTTTTCAGATTCTTTATTGCTCATAAAACTTCTTCAATTGTTGGTTTGGGTTCCTTCTCCTCCAATAATAATTCACACTGTAGATCTGCTTTCACAGTCGGTTGTTTCTTACATTCCTCTGCAATATTCCTTCCATCTTTCTAGAATTTCCTCTGTCTCTGTCAAAGTCTTCCCCCATCTCGTCACAAATTACATTTAGCTTAGGTGTGACATTTCTTGTCAATGTCTTCATTTCTTTAAACATTTCACTATCTCTTTCTGACGTCCTTCTGCTCTTTCACAACAATCTTTTTTGTCTTCTCTTATGTTTCTTCGTACTTTTTGTGTTAAAAATTTATATTCCTCCCTGTTGCTATTTCTCACTTTCCATTTTGCCTTCATTTCTCTATGTTGTTTTATTAGTTCTAGTATGCATTCTGTAATCCATTCATCCTTGTGTGTTTTCTTTACTGGAACCATGTCTTCAGCTGTTATTAAGATATCTAAGGCTGCATACCCAACTCATCTGGTGTCATCTCCTCCTGTACAGCCATCAGTATCTCGAAACGGTTCTTTACTTCTATACCGTATTGTTCTGGTATATTTGTAAGATCAAAGCGGAGTGGTCTTGATCCCCTAAATGTCTTTTTATCTTTATCTTCAGGTCTGCTATTAATAACTCATGGTCCATGTCATAATCGGCACCTGGTAGAGTTTTTGTTACTGTTATACTTGATCTCCACCTTCTTTGCACAAAAATGTAATCTATCTGATTCTTGGACATGATATCCACGTGGAAAGTCTTCTCAGATGTTGTCTAAAAAGTGTGTTAGCAACCATTAGCTCATTTTCACGCAACAAAATGCCACTAAATTGTCACCTGCCTCATTTCTGTATACTATACTAAATTTCCCCACAATATATCCTTCATCTTCTGCTCTTTCTGCACCAATCTTTGCATTAAAATCCCCATTATTAATACAATATTATTTTCTTGTAGCTGGTCTATCGTCATTTGCAGTGTGTTATAGAAGTCTTCTACTTCCTCTTCCTCTGCTGCTGATGTAGGTGCATATATCTGTATAATTATTACATTTCTAGGAGTGCCCTCAAGTCTTATAATGAGGATTCCATCACTTACTGGATTATAACCTAGTAATGCTTTTGATGTTAATTTGTCCAAGTAAAAAGCCACTTCATTCTTTCTTCCTACTTCTCCACCTGAATATATAAATATACCATCATTCTCGCTTTTGAAGTGTCCTGATCCTTTCCATCGATGTTCGCAGATTCCCAAAATGTGTATCCCCATTCTTTTCATCTCATCACTTATTATTTGATACTTTCCCTCATACATGCTTCTCACATTCCATGTTCCTACTCTTACTTTTCTTTTTAGTTTGATGCAGGGGTTTTCCTTAGTAACACTGTCAGGATTTTGTCCATCATCACAATTACTAGTACTGACTTCTGTCTCACACTCTTACCCAGAGTTAAAATTAGATCTATCTAGCCTGGGGGACTCACCACCAGATCTTTTTTCTATCTGACCTTCCATATTGCTATTAGGGTTTCTTGGTATGTTTACAGAAGGTAATCTACCATTGCTTTCCATCCGGGCAGTGACTGTACTAGTCAGTGATTGTAGCCATTTCGGCTGCTCTCCCATTCCATCCACCACCTGCTCCCATGGCTTCACGTCACCCTGATCGGGTGGGGGGGGGGGGCCTATACAGGTACTCCACCTTGCCCAAGGGTGTCCCGTAATCTAACGGAGGAAAGGAGGCGTCTTACTTCTCCTGTGATAGGATATACCCCATCCCCACTAACCACTGTGTCATCTCACATCACCTATTACTCTTGTGTCATCTCACATCAATTATTACTCTTGTGTTATCTCACATCACCTATTACTATTGTGCCATCTCACAACACCTTCTACTCTTGTATCATCTCACACCACCTAATACTCTTGTGTCATCTCACAACACCTATTACTCTTGTGTCATCTCACACCACCTAATACCCTTGTGTCATCTCACACCACCTAATACCCTTGTGTCATTTCCTCATCATCATATAAACTTTCACAACTTCATGTCACTTCATAAGCTTATAAACTTTTACAACTTCATAATCTCATGTCAGCTTCTGTCACATAACTAACATGCAACCCTCTACAGATGTCACCTCATACACTATCATCACTCTAGGCCCCATACATCTGCTGGAAAAAAAATAATAAATAAAAGAACTAACCACATCTGGATCGATCTGGTTTGAGCTAGATCCAGCTGGCCGTTTGCGCTTCTCAGGGTTCTGAAACACCACAACTTCAACCGGACGTTTCTGCTTGGCTGCCATTCATTCACTCACTGTGCATCAGTGCAAGCCTCACTCATAAAAACAATCTACAAATGAGTACAAAAATGGACATACCAGGATCAGTGAGCAAGAAAAAAACAAATGATCAACCTAGGAGCAGTATTTAAAGAAAGGTAGGATCAATATAAAAAATAATAAGCAAGCTAGGACCACTATAGAAAAAAAAAAACAAAATGAACAAAGTAGGATCAATATATTTTTTTTTAATGAACAAGATAGGATCAATGCAAAAAAAAAAAACAGAACAAGTTAGGATCAATATTTAAATAAAAAAATGAACAGGCTAGGACTAGTTTTCAAAAAATGAACAGGCTAGAACTGGTTTTAAAAAAATGAACAGACTAGAACTGGTTTTAAAAAAATGAACAGGCTAGGACTAGTTTTAAAAAAATGAACAGGCTAGGACTGGTTTAAAAAAAAATACTGAAGTACTGAACTTAGATACCTGGTGAATGTAGCGAAGACGCTTGTCCAATGAGGCAACCTGCGACCTACGGCTGATATGCCAGTGTCAGGGTTAGCGAACCATAGCTGACCAAGGCCCTGTCCCACTTCTCCGTGGTAACCCCCAGTAACATCAGCCTGGCTAATGGGGCAGGGATCGCCATAGTCCCCCATGGTGATGGAGTCTGCTAAAGAAGCATTGCACACCCCCCCCCTGCTTTTTAGCTGTACTCCGGGACTGAAAGAGTAGCTGCCATAACCTGCTCCCATGCCGATACAATCCTGTGCCTCAACATCTCTACAGCATCGGCTGCAAAGAACAACAGCTTGCAGTTACAGGGAGTTCGTACAAGTACATGTACAAGCTTGTGAATGTCTGTGGTGAAAAACGTGTTCTCTCTCCCTCCCTCCCTTCTCCTTTTCTTAAAAGTATACAACTATTCTTTGCACTTCTCTAACAGGTACCCCTAGTTTTTCTCTTCTCTTTTGTGTGAAAGATAAAAGCCAATATGTGTCACACCAGTATGATTTGTTACTGAGTAAAGCTGCTCCTAACTCTCTCTCTCTCTCTTGTCCCATCAATACCTAAGACACATGGAGCTGCTGGTAGCAAGAGATTTCCTTTTGCTAGTCCTTTACAATCTTCTTGTCTGTCTCCCATGTCAGTTCTTTGCTTACAAGCATTTTCTCTACTGTGCATCTCCATGTCTCTTTGGGCCGTCCCATATTTATTTTACCCTGCGGAGTCCACGTCAAAGCTGTTCTTGGATTCGCCTGTCGTTATCATAATGTACCCAATCCACTGCCGCCTTCTTTCAATCGCTGATGACAATGGCGTCGTGCCTGTCTCTCTTAAGAAGAGGTCATTACTTAAGGAATTTGGCCAGAACACTCCTTTGATCTTACGCAGGACACTTGGTTTAGAAGGTACTCATTACCTCTAACACAGCTGCTAGTTATCACAACTTTACTACAGATTGGCCTCGTGTGTATACTTATAAGCAATTAATAAACACAAGGATTGTTTTGTTTTCTTGTAATTCATTGTGGGGGAAAAACTAACTCAAGAAACTAAATACCAAAAGCTGTCTTCATAAATGTGATAATTAAGTGGCAGATCATACTGATAATGTAACCGTGAAGTAAAGTGTGTACTTACATAGAAATAAAGGACTGCTTCTGTCTGAAGTGTGAACATTCGTTTGTAACCATTGGCCTTTTTTTTTTTTTTTAATTCCAAACTTCCTGTTCCTGTGGCTATTGAGAGTTACGCCGCTGTTGAAAAAAAATTTGTAAAAACCATGCCTGCTAAAAGTAAGTTGGTAGCGCTGCCACAGTGCAGTAGTAAATGCACTCGCCTGCTGACCCAGGTTCGATTCCTCATTTGAAGTGTGTGTGCGTGTGTGTGTTTAAATCCAGTTAACCAGCATTGGCGTCTATCAAGCTTCAAGAAATGGGTAGACGAGGAAATAGAAGGCAACTATGATACATTCTGGCCTCCCCGCCTCACAACACTGTGCCTTAGAAATGTGATAGAACTACTACTTCACACTCCTAAAGCCTACAAATACCACATAATTCTTTCGTTATACTCTTCAGAAAAAAAGAAAGTTTTCCTTAAATGTTCCGGAAAGGGGCAACGTGCAGCTCTTTTAATCCGGATGAATTGCAAGTAATAGTTGGGCTGTTACGGAATCCGAAATTATAGACAATGTTCTGAATTCAGTTGAGAGTGTAGAGAAGAGAGAAATAGTAGACAGAATTTAAAGTGCTTTGTCTTTTATTTTTAGAAGTTATCATATTTAGCTTTCCTATAACGAAAAATTACTGGGCATTGCAAGATGAGATATCAAGCATATTCAGTCAGTCAGTCATTTGCATGTCCCTTGCGGAACTTTGCCTCCTTAACAGTTCTCATATAGGCAATGCATATTAGAAGTTGAAAATTTGCTTAACAGATCTACGAGTATGTGTCTGCGACAAAGAAGAACAACAAACAAAACATCACACCCTCCAGAGTTGCCAGCTACACAACCCACTCGTGCAAAGATATGACCAGAGAAGCTCTTCTACGATGCTGAAAACTAAAGACGAACTACTGCATTTGTGTGTGTGAGAGAAAAAGAGAGAGAAAGAGGGAGAGAGAGCGAGAAAGAGGGAGATAGATATAGAGAGAGAAAGAGGGAGGGAGAGAGAGAGAAAAAGGGAGAGAGAGAAAGAGGGAGGGAGAGAGAGAGAGAGAGAGAGAAAGAAAGAAGAGAACGAAAAAACGAACATACTTTCGTTCGTTCGCTCTCTCTCTCTCTCACACACACACACAACAGAGAGAGGGAGAGAGAGAGAGATTGGTGCCAATGTCTGAACGAGGAAGAATAAAAACGTTACTGTGCGCATTCTCGTTGGTTCCAACGTGATAAACTGGAATCTGATTGGTGATCATGCTGCATAGTGATCAAGACCATGCTGTGTGTGTGAAGGGAGTAGGGAGGGGGATCGTGAACTGATGATGAAGTATTGAAATAGGAAGATTATATTTGAAACATTTCTTGAGTTGTCAGGTGAGCGTATCAAAGGATTAGAGAAACTTTCCTTCGTGACAAAACAACGCCCAATGAATTTTATTTGATGGGAGAGAAATGGTGCAGAGGGAATACAAAGTCATGACAAATTTTATGAAATATTTAAGAGAAATAAAACTATGATAAGTACAATCTCTCCAAGTAGATTTTTAAAAAATTACATTTCAATAAAAAAAATTTAAAGCAACACACTTTAAAAATTAGAATAATGACTCTCTCTCTCTCTCTCTCTCTCTCTCTCTCTCTCTCTCTCTCTCTCTCTCTCTCTCAACCTTAAATGCCCAGGGTACACGGGGCTTCCGTAAGGGTTTTCCACAAACGCCTGTCCTTTGCCTTTTTTCCGGCTCTTGCCCAAGTGAGCCCTCTGTTGCTCAACATGTATAAACTAGGAAAATAGTAGGAATAACTTTATTACTTAACGACTACAAAGTTGTGACGTTTCGGTGTGCGCTTTAATCATACAAACACACACAGGACGAAGAAACAGAGAGAGGAGATAAAGTAAACATGAATCCTATGTTAAAAAATAAATAAAATGAATAGGGCACTTGACTTGAAAGAATATGTAGATTTTCTGACACTCGTTCAGAAATGCATATTGCTCAACATCCTCTCTGTTGTTCTTCTCCATGTCTCTTTTGGTCTACCTTTACTTCTGTTCCCTTGTGATGTCCATCTTAGTGCTGTTTTTGTTAGTGAGTCGTCAGTCATTCAGAGCACATGTCCCAACCATCGCCAGCGTCTTTCCTCAATAATTGCTGTCAGTGGCTTTATCTGCATTTCTGCCAACAAGATGTTATTTCTTATGGTGTTTGGCCAAAATATTTTTCTAATTCTTGGTAAACATTTAGTCTGGAAAGAATTCAACTTATTTTCTACGGTTTTGCTGATTTTCCAACATTCACGTCCAGAGAGTAGTACACTTAGAACATTACTCTTAAATATCCTGATTTTTTTTCTCCAATTCTAATTCATCTCGATAACATAAATATCTTGTTTTAAAATTCGTGTAAGCCAGTGAAGATTGGATTACTTGCCAAGTTCCCACGCACATGAAAGTCACATTATTTGTCTTACAATTCAAACATCTAAGTCAGTGCTTCTCAACCTATTTCAAGTTGCGGACCCCTGAAAGCATTATAATTCTCGAGATTCCCTGCTTCTTAGGTCATTATAGGGGCTTCAGAATAATGATTTCGCTTCCATTTGGAAAGGCCGTTGGTTCGTTACCAATATTAACATAACATTGCGATGGACTATGAAGCTATTTTTAAAAAAGTTCACCTGACACACCATTGATGGGGAAAAACAGACTCCATGAATGAAGAACATTTCAATGCACGGAGAGGCACACCAGAGTATAGTTAGGAATACAGCTGTCAGTGAAAGAGGAAGTAAAAAATATGAGTAAAATATGTTTAAAATTGATTTCCTTTCATTAATATATTCAACGTATTGAAAAGTTGAAGAGATTGACTGATTGATCTTTATTTCCAAAGAGTTAAGAAATGGGCACCCAGGCCCGTCCGACATTCTGCCCTTTATCATACAACTTTCACTCTGTTCCAGACATTCTACAAATATGCTGCTCATATAACCAACATAAGTAACATTAGAAAGCTGAGAGACATAAAATAAAATAAAATAAAATAATACATTTTACATTTCGCTCTTATCCATGCACTCAGTACAGAAAGTAACTACATACATATATAAATGACTACATACATATATAAATGACTACATACATATATAAATGACTACATACATATATAAATGACTATCTACCAAACAAAGTTTCGGTACTATTCAGAATAAACAATTAACTGAATTTGGTGTCTGTAAGAGCAGTCTTACGTGAAACTCTAAAGAGGACATTGTTAAGAGAGGCCAGTTTAGTGGGAATAACATCCCTTGATGAGGTTGAAAAGCTCGCCGAAAACAGGAAATCTTGGCAATCTACCATGCGAGCCCTATGTGACGATTAACGGCACGGGAAGAACGTAAGATGTAAGAAGAGTGGTCTAAAATAACATTTTTTATGAATCATGGAGCCATGTAGTCAACATCAAATAGATATTGGAAAAGTTTGTAGTTATGGGAAGGAGTATAGTTTTTTTTATTATACAGGATGGGAGGGTAGAGAGAGAGAGAGAGAGAGAGAGAGAGACAGACAGACAGACAGACAGACAGCTACAGAGATACAGAGAGAGACATAGAGAGAGACAGAGATAGAGATAGATAGAGAGATACAGATAGAGACATAGAGAGACATAGAGATACGGAGACAAAGAGATAACGGAAAGAGACAGACGGAGACAGAGAGATAGAAAGAGAGATACAGAGAGAGAGAGATACAGAGAGACATAGAAAGACAGAGAGATATAGAGACAGAGATATACAGAGAGAGACACAGAGATGCAGAGAGAGAGATGAGGCTGATGTGTACATGTGTATGTGTGTGTGTATGTGTGTGTGTGTGTGTGTTGAGATTGTTTCTCCTCAAAACCCATGGTTTAAGCGTACACAGAGGAGTAGTGAGCAGTGGCTAAAAAAACTTGTCATCAGATTATAATATGTGGGTAGCGATAATAAGATTGCTTTCTTTTTTTTTTTTTTCATTCTTTTTTTTTTACATATAAATTTTCTAGACTGTTAATGGTGTTGTTAAAAAAATGAACGAAAGATTTATTTGGGAATGTACGAGGGGTGATTGATACGTTCTCGGCATAAGGTACAAATACTTGAAACACGCAGTTGATATTAGGTGCATTTGTAGATCAGGTTAATGTAAGATTAAACACCAAGTTTCAAGAAATTAGCTGCAACCATTTTTTTAAACAGGCTACTGAAGTTGTAAGGGGTAGCAGAAACTGAGAAAATGGATAAAATTTCTCATCGAGCAGTCATTTGCTACCTCTACATCAAGGGTTTATCATCGAAGGAGATCCACGAGGATATGGTGGAGACTAGGAGAGAGTGCCCCTTCACAATGATCTTCAAATGACAAAGGTCTCTGCTCGATAGGTCCCGAAACCTCTCGGAGCTGATCACAAATGACAGCGTCTAAACATGTCAAGAGACAATCTTGGCCATTTTTCTGCAGATCCTGAAAAGTTTCGTCAGAAATTTGTGACTATGAATGAGACTTGGGTTCATCATTTTCAACCAGAAACCAAAGAACAGTCAAAGCAGTGGAAACATCATGGATCCCCACCTCCAAAGAAAGCCAGGGTGGTTCTGTCTGCAGGCAAAGTGATGGGTTCCGTCTTTTGGGATTCAGAAGGTGTGCTATTGGTAGACACATCTTCAAAGTGCAGAACAGTCACCGGGACCTATTACGCTAATCTCGTGAAGCAACTGCGGGTCAAATCGAAGGTAAAGCGTTTCATTAAGACAATGCTCCAGTTCACAAGTCGGTGGTGGCAATGGCTGCCATTCATGAATGCGGCTTCCAGCTTCTTGAACACCCTCCTTATTCACCACATTTGGCCCCTTCGGACTATTACCTGTTTACCAAACTCAAAAAAAGGAACCCAGTGGTCGCAAATTTGCTTCAGATGATGACGTTATTCATGCTGTAGACCAGTTTTCATACTGGCACAAGATGCTGACTTTTACAAAGAAGGGATCCGTATGCTCCAGGATCGCTGGACTAAGTGCATAAGCCTGCAAGGGGACTATGCTGAGAAATAACCCAAAAAAGTTGTCCACAAATAATCCGTTGTACCTTATGCCAAGAACTGATCAATCACCTGTCGTGTGTGTGTGTACACTTCATTGTGTGTGTATATATATATATATACTTTACCTATATATATATATATATATACTTTACTTATATATATATATATTAGGAAAAATCCATTCAATTTCTCGTCATTTTTGACGAAGTACAATTTATATGGGGATAAGTACTCAGAAAAAAAGCTCATGTATATTCAATATTAGAACGATGATCATTTGATCACTGGATCATTTAACGAAAAAGGTGAACTTGATTGCCTCTCTACCTCTCACTCTCTCTCTCTCTCTCTCTCTCTCTCTCTCTCTTCTCTGTGTATAATGACCATAGACATGTAGTGTACACGTCGCAGAGATTCAAAACGAAGAAAAAAAAACAGCTTCGCAGTAAATAGAGTGACAACCAACTACAAGAGTTTAGCTAAACTATTAGTGGGCTGGGTCTACAGACGATATTTCCACACATCTTTTGTGTAAAGCAAACTCGAGAAAAAACCTGTTTGGTCTGTGTCTGACATGCTATAAATAGATTATTATAACCAAACGTTTGCGCCTGTTATGTGATAAGCCACTGCTGATTTGCCAGAGTTTCTGTTTAACCGAAATCGTTCAGTTACGCGAAATAGAAGTACTGTACACAGATGTGAAGGGGATAACTTTTTTTTTTTTAGTATTAGGACTGAAATGTGTG
This sequence comes from Achatina immaculata, assembly GCA_009760885.1. Classification (NCBI taxonomy): domain Eukaryota; kingdom Metazoa; phylum Mollusca; class Gastropoda; order Stylommatophora; family Achatinidae; genus Lissachatina; species Lissachatina immaculata. Next base: position 4,293,125 of record CM019720.1, read on the forward strand.
TTTAAGCTGACGTTCTAAGAGTTGTGTACAATACAAAAAATATGATGAAAGATGTATTTTGGATATGAATATAATTTGCAATTCATGTCCTGAAAAAGTTGCATTTATTAAACAATTATCTAGGGGGATTAACTTTGTGAGTAGACTTTGTGGAAACCTTCTGTAGAAACAGTTGTCCAGTTAGTGTCCTTTTTTGCGGATAAGCAACTGCTAGTCTTATCGGAGACCGCTGTTCGAGGCTTATGGTCTTTGTCTCGCGTCTAAACTGCTGTGTAATTTTTGAAGACTATACCGTGCGCAAACATCTCTTTTCCTGTCTGATAAACGCGTGGAAGTGACATTGCTATTAACCGAAGCAGCCGTGGTTAAGCCATGTGTGGTATTCTTTTATAATGGGAAAAATGACGTCTATCCTGCTAAAAACTCGGTGATGACAAGAAAAACGTGAAGTTATGTATCGTAGATATTCGCATATGTGTATGTGTGGATGTACTACTGTCAGCCATATTTTCACGACGAGCCATATACGTACGTGTAACGGTACACATATGGTCGACACGGCTACCTGAGAATTCTTCCTGTGGTCAAGTATATCAGAAAAAAAAAGGTAAAGTATATTTTCTTGTTGAGGTTTCATTACATGGATCTTATCATGGTCTGGTCATGTGATCATTTTCCCACGGATCCTAAAACTGAACGTTACTGTTCATTTCATTCTCTGTGTACGGCTGCGATAAACGTTCAAACAGCAAAAGTAATAACTCTACCGAAACAAGAGCCGTCACTGGAACTTTCATTCAAGGCACTCATTTATTTATATACCGTTTTTTTTATAACTGAGTTTTATCGTTAAGGTGTTGTTTCGTAATTAGTGTGATATGCTACTGAGCCAAGATAAAATGCCTTTTTTTTTTTTTTTTACAATTTTGCCTCTGTTTAAAAACAGAATAGATGGGGATTTTAATCACGCTGTGTGGTAGAAACTGATATATATATATATATATATATATATATATATATATATGTTGTATTCATGTGTGCATGATGTTCAAATATCATGGACACACACACAAAGAACAAATATATCTATGCAACAAGAACTTAATATTGAAGAAGGTTGGGTAGCAAGGAAGATTAAACATAAAACTTAAATATTTTGGATATATTAAAGGTAATGAGAATTTAGAGAAGATCGTCTTGGAAGGGTGCATAATGGGAAAACGAAGGAGAGGAAGACCAAGGCGAAGATGGCTGCAAGACATCGTTGATGATCTGCAAATGGATGCATCGGCAGCAGGGCATCTTGCTCACAACCGGGAGGCCTAGAGGAGAGTTGTTAGGGAGGCAAAGTTCCACAAGGGACATGCAAATGACTGACTGACTGACTGGCTGACATTTTGGCCCTTGTGTGAAAACAGAATAGATGGGGATTTGGATCATGCTGTGTGTAGAAACTCGTATATATTTACGTATTCATGTGCATATGTGAGTGAGTGAGTATGTATGGATAATAGTAACACCCACACGCATACATGTGTGTGTGTGTGTGCTTGGAAATGCGTGTCTGTACGTATATATGCTGGGGAGATGGGGGGGAGGGGGAGGGGAATGAAGACAGCGTATTTTGTCAAGCAGCGACCTGTCCTACCTCCCCTTTGGACCCCCCTCCCCCCTCCTCCCGTAACGGGTATAATCTGACAAACTGAGCAGGGATAGCCATAATCCACATGGTAGTGGAGCCTGCTAAAGAAGTACTGCACACATCCCCTCCATTTATAGCTACATGCGGGGACTAGAAAAAAAAAAGAAAATAGCCGCCATAACCCGCTTCCAATCTGACGTGATTCTGTGCTTCAACATCCTCACCGCATCAGCTGCAGAGTGGCACAGTCTTGCGGTACCAGTGAGACAGGAGAAGAAGAAGGTATGTATGTAGTGCTCTTCATATAATGTCTCTGCCAGGTTCTTTTTCCCCCCCTTCTCTTTGCGTTATGTAAACTCTAAGCAGTCTTTACTTAGATGTGTCATTCAAAAGTGAGTACTATGTAACCCCCTCCCCTCCACCCTCCTCCCCCAACCACACCCACCCCACCCCACCCCACCCACCATCACTATCCAATACCTGCAGCCTGGCTGACTCAGTGGTAGCCCAATAGTACTTCAAAAAACTCCTCTTTACTGCTATACAAACGATTACTTACAACTCCCCGTTAAAATATTTCGGATGGTCGTCTGACAAGTGGGAGGAGGGGGAGGGGGTTGTGTTGGAGAGAGCCTGAGGACACGGGTGTGAAAGACCAGCCAACCGTAACCGACCCAAGACTTCACACGTGATATTGCTGGGGAACAGGAAGTTGTGTCGATCCGTCCAAGTTAACAGAGTAGAATTGTTGTTGTTATCTCCCCTGAAATTGTGGGGTACATGTTCTTTTGCAGCCTATGGGGTGATGATGTTCACAATCGTGGTGTCGGACGGGGAGTGTGTCTGCTTTTGCAAAACCCGGTAGTGAGACTGTGGTAGAAGGAAGCTCCCAGTTTTATCTGGAAAATCCAGGGGAAGGTGAAGGACTTGAGAGAGCCAGGAGATGCCAGAGCTTCATGAGCGAGAAACATGTTTTTGGTGGCGCCGAGGGATATGGTCTCAGGACATGGAGAAGTACAGCAGAGAGAATGCTGGCGAACAAAGGACTGACACTGGGGACAGTCAAGAAGATGGCGAAGGACCGACAAAAGTGGAGATCTATTGGTACCAGCAGCCACCGTGTGTCTTGGGCAACTGAAGGGACAAGTGGCAGAGGGAGAGAGAGAGAGAGAGACAAAAAGAAAGAGAGAGACAGAGAGAAGGAGAGAGAGACAGAGAGAAGAAGAGAGGGAATTAGACAGAGATAAAGAAGGAGACAGACAGAGAAGCAGAGAGAGAGAGAGAGAGACGAGGCAGAGAGAGACAGAGAGAAGGAAAGAGACAGAGAGAAGGAGACAGAGACAAAGAAGGAGACAGACAGAGAAGCAGAGAGAAAGAGAGATGAGGTAGAGAGAGAGAGAGTAGAAATAGAGAACAAAGAGAAGGAGAGGGACAGAGAGAGAGAGTAGAAATAGAGAACAAAGAGAAGGAGAGGGACAGAGAGAAAGAAACAGAGACCAAAATTGAGATAGACAGAGAAGTAATGAGAGAGACATACACACATAAGTAGAGAGACAGGGATAAAGAGAGGCATAGAGACAGACAGACAGAGAAAGAAAGAAGGAGGAGGAAAGTAATCTGGAAGACAAGGGGATACACCCCAACAAATGTTGGGAAACGCTGCTATAAATCGGTAGATATCCAATTAAAGTCGTCTTGAGTAGCTTATCAGCGGTTATCAGTAATTGAAAATACGTGGGGCCGAGAGAGAGAGAGAGAGAGAGAGAGAGAGAGAGAGAGGAAAAGGGGGGGGGTGTAAGGGTATCCTATGGGATCCTATCTTCAGACCTGAAGAACTGTAGATTTAGGACCTGTTATCTACGCCCATCCAGTTTTACAAGTTATCAGATTCCAGGCGTTAATATTTACTTATGGCAAAAAAAGTACAACCTGATCTGCATACATACATACATACATACATACATACATACATACATACATACATACATACACGCATTTACAAATACACATAGGGGGAAAACCCGGTACGTAAAGACAGGTTCATGTTCGTGGGTATTACAACGGTTACCGTCTCCATAAACCCGTGACTTCTTACAGCCTTTGTAGGACACTCTGACAACTCACCAACGTGGAGCAAGATGAAGTCTCGCAACTCGCCAACGTGCAGCAAGATGAAGTCTCGCAACTCGCCAACGTGCAGCAAGATGAAGTCTCGCAACTCACCAACGTGCAGCAAGATGAAGTCTCGCAACTCGCCAACGTGCAGCAAGATGAAGTCTCGCAACTCGCCAACGTGCAGCAAGATGAAGTCTCGCAACTCGCCAACGTGCAGCAAGTTGAAGTCTCGCAACTCGCCAACGTGCAGCAAGATGAAGTCTAGCAGAAAGGGGGCTTTATTTGATGTATTTTAACCTTTCTATAAGCGAAATTAAGAATCTGATATGGGATTGGGGTGGTAATTTGGGGCAGGGGGGGAGGGGATTGGAGGAATCACGTCAGTCCATTCTCCGACAGTCTGACTGAAGTAGCACAACAGCCAATGTACAGGGCGCCACGTACATGTAGACTAGAGCCTTGACCATTTCTGAACCACTGGTCGTGATAGCAGTGGCGTGTCCTTAGAATGATCATCTTCCCATTCTCTTTAAGATAGGGCACTCATAGCAGGCATTACCCGGTGCCCGCTATTGACTATTTTTAATAAACAGGACACGACGAGGTTTTCTTACAGTGAAGTGAGATAACGCGGTTTTGTAGGATTAGACCTGGAAAAAATCGTAGACAAAGCACTTTAGTGAGACGTGAGGGAAAGAAAAATCACAAGAGAATTTACCTGGGATTCGAACCACGGACTCCGGTAGGATGAGCAGCCGTCTAAACAAGAGAGAACAGCGTACCGAGGAACTGAGCTATCTCGCATACCCAAAAAACTATGCCCTTTAAATGTCAATACAGCGAATCTTTGAGATCTGCATTCTAATCTGGCTTAGGGGGGGGGGGGGGCAAGGATCGCCGTAGTGGAGTCTGCTAAAGAAGTATAGCTCACACTTCCTGTTTTAAGAAGCTCCACTCAGTGACTGAAAAAAAGTAATCTCTGTAACCGCTCTCAATCCGACACCATATTGTGCCTCAACATCTTCACTTCATCGGCTGCATAGAACATCATGCTCGCAGTTCCAGTGAGATAAAAGAAGAAGAAGAAGAAGAGCTAATGCACAAACAAAATCAGTTAACCCCCTGTACCGCACTGTGTTAATTGACCTGCAGACACGCAGATGTCGCTCATTATTGACAACTCGAGACGGAGAACTTGAAAGGGTTAATGAGTGCTAGTCCGCAGTGAATGTGTCCTTGGTTACACCGCGCAGTATTTGGTAAATGCGATGAGCTTCGAGAAACTTCACTGAGCTCTGTGAATTTTTCAGTGCGTCGCGCGCAATACACGGTCACACAGCGCAGGGAAAGGGGTGGGGGGGGTGGGGGGGTGTGGGGGTTGCATTTTACAATCAATATAGCCAAATAGGCATGAAAATTAGATAAGCCGGCAATTATTTTCAAACTTGAAGTGTTTGTAAAGATATGACGGATTAAGGAAACTACATCGAAATTGCTGGTAATTATTTCTGTAAGGTGATAGTGGACCCTCGCTGGAACTGGGTTTGGTTCCGCCGAAGTGGCAAAGTTACTTTACCACAGAGATTCTGCAAGTCGAAGTGTTGTTATTGAACTCGAAAAGGGAGATAAAATATTGAAAGATGTGGGCGGGTTTTCAAGAAACCGTGTCAGTTATCGACCTTTTGCAACTGCGGGGCTGAAGTATTGAAACAATTCTGCAGTGCTGTTAAGGAATTTCAAAATGCGGATTATACAGAGATTTGTAACGATTTGTCACGGGAGCTGTTTGTAGATACTCTGTAACATTGCGCCACATTGTGTGATGAACAACGCAAAGGATGCCTGAGTGGACATGTGGTAAGTGTTCCTGTCTCTCACGCTGAGGTAGGTGAGTTCAATCTCTCCCACTCTGCGGTAGAAATGAGCACCAATTGGGAGGGGGGGGTCTTCTGGAGTTGGAAAAGTGAAGACAGCCAGGCATAATGCTGACCTCATCAGGTTGTAATGCCCCGCCAGGTCAAAGAAAATATCGACACTAATATCATGTCTTTTTAAGTCAGGCATGCACAATCTTTACTGTTCGGCGGGCCAACGAAGACTTTTTTTCCCCATCCTCACCGGGGCCACACACTTTAAAACAATGTCAGATTTAGGGACCTCACATTCGTGATTGATCAGCAGCAGGGCATCTTGCTTACAACCGAGAGGCCCCTATAGGAGAGCTGTTAGGGAGGCAAAGTTCCGCAAGGGACATGCAAATGACTGAACTGACTGACTGACATAGTGGTAAGATGCACAGTTTTTCTGTCGCTTGGCTAACTACCATGCAGGCCCTATGTGACGCTTAGCGGCACGGGAAGGATGTAAGATGTAAGATAATAGGAAATTAATGGTAGCAGAGATGACTGATCTGAAAGATTTAGCGCATTTGTAGGGGTCAGCGAACTAGGACAGGTCAAAACCATGTCTCTCCAATTTTCCCTCCCTACCCCCTCTCTCTGACCCCTCTCTTTCTCTCTTCTCTCTATCCCTCTTTATCTCGCTTTCTCGCTTTCTTTCTCTTTTCTCCTCCTCTTTGACTCTCCTTCTCTCCAACTTACTCTTTCTCCTCCTCCTTCTCTCCCCTCTTACTCCCTCTCTCGCTTTCTCCCTCTCTCTCAAGCCCTCTCTTTCACTCTCACGCTAGTTCTCTCTTTATCCCTCTCCCTCTCTTCTTTTCTCTTCTCCTCTCTCTCTACTCTTTTTCTCTCTCTCTCCCTCTCTCTTTCTCCTGGTGTTTCCAGTAATAGCCGGATAATATGCTCCTTGAGCTTGAATTAAGCGAGTTGATCCCAGTGGTAGTGGAGCCTGCAAAGAAACCTAATTCTCAAGTCAAGTTAACCATACCCCAGGGAGACCTTGAGGACCACAACGATATAGATGGGAGGGAAAACATCAACTAATGGGATGTATTCAGTATGGCCGGATGCATGATGTTATGTTATGGTTATGTTATGTTGTGTATAATCTTCACTGCACTCCGGACAAGTCCATACCTGCTCCAATCTTCTCCTCACTATATCCCTCAGCGTACAAGCGACTAGGTGTGGCCAGTTCGGTGCTGACTGATGGTTTCTCTCACTCGCCGGGGCAACCGCTCAGTCCGTGCTATGCCATTCTTCATTCTCAGCTCGAACATCAGAGACAGCCAGGCCAAGTCACCTCTCTTAGACCCCCGAGCTCTTTGAGGGCATGAGAGCAAGGGTCAGGTCAACTGTGGTGGCCAAAACCAGTCAATCCCTCAGCTCTCTCTCTCTCTCTCTCTATCTCTCTCTCTCTCTCACACACACACATTGCTCCGGACACTAGCATGACCTGAAACAAAAATGAAGGTGACACTGCCGATCTTTGACCTCTGCGAGGGCTCCAACCACTGCCTGCACATGGAACCTGACTGAAGCTTTCGGATCATGCTCGCTGAGTCACTCAGTTTTCGGACACGGGTTGCAATCCTGTGACTACAGCCTTTGTCACTGCCATGATCTCCCTTGTCACGCTGGAGGTTGTCATCGCTGGCTTCATGGACTGTTGTGCCACTACAGCACTGAATACAACGAAAGAAGGAGAAGCAAACAAAAGTCTCGAGGGTTTTATGGCACGTGATAATGATGACTTAAGCAACGTTGCAACCGAACTACGACTATGCGTTCATAGAAAATCAGAAACAAATGGACCAAGAATGTGTCACGAATGAAAGAAAAATGATGAGTAACATATGAACGGAGGTAGGTGGAGGTGTATGGTTCAGTTTTACACACAAAAAAAAAAAGATAGAAAGAGTGAGGAAAGAGGGCAGAAAGAAGAATGGCAGAAAGTAAGATGAGTACATATAAATGAACCATAAACCCCAGTCTATTTTCATTACTCTCTCTCTCTCTCTCTTCTCTCTCTCTCTCTCTCTCTCTCTCTCTGAACCTTTAAGTGCCCAAGGTACATGAGACTTCAGCAAGGGTTTTCCACAAACGCTTGTCCTTTGCCTTTTTTTTTTCACTCTTGCCCAAGTGAGCTCTCTATTGCTCAACATCCTCTTTATTGTTATTCTCCATGTCTCTTTTAGTCTACCCTTATTTCTGTTCCCCTGTGGTGTCCATCTTAGTGCCATTTTTGGTAGTGAGTTGTCAGTCATTCGGAGCACATGTCCCAACCATCGCCAGCGCCTTTCCTCGATAATCGATCTCGTTGGCTTCATCTGCATTTCTGCCAACAAGATGTTATTTCTTACGGTGTTCGGCCAAAATATTTTTCTAATTCTTTATAAACATTTAGTCTGGAAAGAATTGAGCTTGTTTGCTATAGTTTTGGTGATTTTTCCAGTTGTCACGTCCATAGAGTAGTACACTTAGAACATTAGTATATTAATATCCTGAACTTCGTCTTCATGCTTAGTTTTTTAATTTTCATTATTAGAACCAGTTTTACTGCAGTCGTCATTTCCCTTATCTCTTGTAACATATGAACCCAGTTCCCCCTATTAAAGTTTAACGTAAAAACAAATAATGTAAATGAGTTTAATGATTAAAACTCATTTTACAGGATTAAAAAAAAAAGCAACAACTCTAAAAGCTTCTCGCTAGCTGCAACACCAAACCTTATTTATTTTTCATTGTTTTGAATAAATCCGGTATTAGAATGTCAACAATCAAAAGTACACACCGCGGTGAATAACGTTCACGCCATTGTAAAATGATGTATGCGCTGTGTAAACATTACACACGGGGGCCAAGCACGCAAATACGTTTCATCCCCCACACTCAAGAAAAAATTATTACAGTTATTGCCCCTACACAAGGCTCCCGTGTGTAATCTGCTTTGAACACAAGGGACATGGCAAAAGCGTTGGAGTCTTTGCACATTTTAACTCTTGCATTGCTGCGAGTTGTGTGAAAGTGGAAGTTTAAAGTCGTTGTTTTTTTTTTCGAATTCTTGTTGTCGTGTAGTTTCGTTCCATAGCTGGAAGTTTATAATTTTAGAAGTTTATAATTTTAGAAGTTTATAATTTTAAACTTGTGTAAATATTGAAAAAAAAATCACGTCTTTTTTTTTTTCTGTAAAAGATGGTTCCGTGAGGAATGATAACAAAGAATTGTTGTGAGTGTTGTCTAGTAAAGTGAGGGTTAAACCCTTTCTGGGTGGATACATGTTATCTCTATTCAAGCTTGTCCTTGGCCAGCTATCTCAGTTCAGTGTGTGTGTGTGTGTGTGTGTGTTTGGGGGGGGGGTGGGGTGATCCGCTAGACTGACGGCGCTGTTATCAGATCCAGTTAACTAGATTTGGCCAAGACCCTGTCTGATCTCTGCATATGTGTTTCTAGCAACAGATTTTAAAAATAAAGATTATTCATTCTCTCTCTCTCTCTCCAAAGGTAGTGGAGCCTGCCGATGTGCTCACTTTTAGAGTCCGTCCCAGGCCTTCAAGTTGGCCATGGGTAATCCATTCCAGATCCGACGCGACGCTAGTCACTTCAAGGCTTGGCTTGCCTGCATTTTCAGAAAGTTAAAATCATAATACCAATAATACAACAGCAACAGCAACAATAACAATAATAACAACAATTAAAGTCACAGTAACAACAGCTATCATCATTCCCCCATTACCACTGCTCACAGAGTTGAAAGTTTAGGTTTAAGAAGCACTTGTAACAGATCATCTTTTAACTTAGGTTTAGAAGCACTTGTAACAGATCATCTTCTAACTTAGGTTTAGAAGCACTTGTAACAGATCATCTTTTAACTTACGTTTAAGAAGCACTTGTAACAGATCAACTTTTAACGTAGGTTTAAGAAGCACTTATAACAGATCATCTTTTAACGTAGGTTTAAGAAGTACTTGTAACAGATCATCTTTTAACTTAGGTTTAAGAAGCACTTGTAACAGATCATCTTTTAACTTAGGTTTAAGAAGCACTTATAACAGATCCCCTTTTAATTTAGGTTTAAGAAGCACTTATAACAGATCCCCTTTTAACTTAGGTTTAAGAAGCACTTGTAACAGATCGTCTTTTAACTTGGATGATTTCCATGTCTTTTTCAAACTATAGAACTTAGCTAATCAATATAGTTTTTTTTTACTTCCTCAGATATGTGTTCAAGATGATATCCAGGGAGCGACAAGGCAGAATCAATTTTTACAAATTTATTTAAAAATTGGACCGTTTGTTTACCCAACAACCCCCCTCCTCGGGACACGTTCGTGCTAATAGCTAGCCATCGCCACAGGTAACTCAGACAGGTTAAAAAAAATGTCAGCGGTGGAGGAGGTTAACATTGTCCTTCAGCATGACATCGATGAGCAGTATCAGTATCAGCCAGGAGAGATCGTTCGAGGAAACATCGTCATCAAGCTCTCAAGACCTACTGCTATTCGATTGATAACTCTGAAGGTTGGTTTTACTTTTGTTTCTAGACCCGCTGTTAGCCAGAACGTCTGGCGAATGGGCAGGATGCGTTTCACAAATTTTTTGACCTGGAGTAATCAGATTTTTGTTTTGTTTTTTTGTTTTTTGTTTTTAATGAATGCTTCCTTACTTGTTAATTTTTAGTTAGTGAAAGATGTGAGAAAATGTTCTTGAAAGTGAGAAAGAGTAATAATGTATTTCCGTAATGACTGAATTGTTCATTTATTCATTTATTTAAAAAGAAATTTCAGCAGTTACTGACATCATCATCATCATCATCACCGCCACCGCCACCACCACCACCGCCACCGCCACAGCCATCGTCATCGTAATCGTCGTCGTCATCATCATCACATCGTCGTCGTCGTTGTCGTCTTCGCCGTCATCATCATCATCATCATCATCATCATCATCATCATCATCATCTCCTTCTTCTTCTTTCCTTCCTTCCTCCTCCTCCTCATCATCATCCATATTCTTCTTATTATTCTTGATCTTCTTCGTCCGTATCCTCCATCTTTATCTGTCCAAAACAAAAACAGAATACCAGGAGACAAATAAGTGGGATAGCAAAACTAGTAACATAAAGCAGGTCTCAAACCAGACCAAAGATTACAATGTTCTATAAGAACTGAAGAAGCATGATTGCATGCCCAAGACATTATTATTATTCTTATTATTCTTATTATTATTATTATTATTGTTGTTGTAGTTTAGCTTATTTTAGTTTAGCTTGTGTTCGTATGCTAACATTTAGGGTCACATTTTTTGTTAACTCTTTCATTCCAAAGCAACGCTGGCGGTGTTGTAGGTCTTGCCATTCCTGACATTAATCAAAGTTCAAAGTTCAAAGTCCAGCTTCACTGCATTCAGGACAACCCCGTATATTCTCCGCCGTATGCCGCAGCATCTATCCAAGAGTATGTTTGCTAATAGTTCCTGTCAGATGTTGGTTGTTTACGACGCGTTTTCTGCCACACAGTTCAGATTTCCTGCCAGCATCTTTAATTTGTCCTAGCTCCAGCAGTCTCCTCACAGCTACATTGTTCTTCCATTCCCGCTCTTCTCTTCATTTTCCTGCAGTCTGTCCAGTACAGCCTTAGCAATGTTCCCCTTGACCATTGTCAGTCTGCCATTTATTTTAGCCTGTCCAGCAAGTATGTCTGCCACATCACTGCCGTGTACTCCCGCATGTCCTGGACAGTAAAGCCACGTTAGGCTTGTCACAGTTGACTGGCTTAACAGATGAACCCTCTCTTTCCGAAGCAAATTCTTCTCAATCTTACGAGGCATACTCTGTGAATCCGTCACAGTGACACCATTAACCACATCATGAGCAACTAACCGTTCCACTGCCTCCGACATAGCCTCAATTTCCATTTACATGCTTGATTTGGTGACTTCAAAGGCTCCTGAACCCTGTGCCACGACTCTTCCACTTCGGTAGGCAACAAAACCCCAACCACTTCTGCTATTCCGAGTCACTGAGCCATCTGTGTGTATTACCTCGTCAGAAGACCCACATTGATTCTGGATGAGATCTTGAACCCAAAATGCAACTGCTCAACTGTTCAACTTGCCGGCACGAAGGATCGTCATCTCCGTAACGAGTTGGGGTTGACAAAGGGAAGACCCATCAAACGGGGCAGATCTTGGATGGCTGAGGCGGAGGATACAATAAAGTCAACTTGCAGTCTAGATGAGATGCCTAAAAGTGATGACTTGTTACGGGTTCTCAGCTAACACAGGTTAATATACAGAAGGGCCGCGAATGTCAAAATTTGGCGCATGATACTAACCAGTGTCCAGTATAATACTTAGACATAGTGTAAATAATGATACTTAGACAAAGTGTAAATAGTGATACTTAGACATAGTGTAAATAGTGATACTTAGACATAGTGTAAATAGTGATACTTAGACATAGTGTAAATAGTGATACTTAGACATAGTGTAAATAGTGATACTTAGACATAGTGTAAATAGTAATACTTAGACATAGTGTAAATAGTGATACTTAGACATAGTGTAAATAGTGATACTTAAGACATAGTGTAAATAGTGATACTTAGACATAGTGTAAATAGTGATACTTAGACATAGTGTAAATAGTGATACTTAGACATAGTGGAAATAGTGACACTTAGACATAGTATAAATAGTGACACTTAGACATAGTGTAAATAGTGATACTTAGACACCGTCTAAACAGAATGAAAAAAAAAAAGCACATTTCCAATCCAAACCATATTGTTAAATTATAGAGTAACTTCCTTCCAGGTTATTGCTATCAGAACTTCTCTGCGAAGTTTATTCTGGTATAAAGCAGAACATAATTCAAGAACAGAAGGGTTAAATTATACACATGAAGATTATTTTAACTCAAACGTTAAAATTATCTTTCTTTGATCATATCACACGCCAACGACGGCTTTATAGTTCAAGGAGAAATGAGGAAAAGGGAGCAATGGAGGGCACAGAAGGGGGGGGGGGGTAAGAGTATCACTGAGACTCTAATCACCACACTCACTGAAGCGGTGGCTCATCGTGGTTAGACAAGAACGGCTACTAAGAGAGAGAGAGAGAGAGAATGACAGGCATATAAATCTAGTCATCATCATCATCATCATCATCATCAGTTAAGTTTCTTTAATACAGTCAGTCAGCCATTTGCATGTCCCTTGCGGAACTTTGCCTCCCTAACAGCTCTCCTGTAGGCCTCTCGGTTGTGAGCAAGATGGCCTGCTGCTGATGCGTCCATTTGCAGATCATCAACGACTTCTTGAGCCATCTTCGCCTTGGTCTTCCTCTCTTTCTTTTTCCCATTATGTACCCTTCCAAGTCGGTCTTCTCTAGATTATCATGACGTTTAATGTGTGCATTAACGTTTTCTCTGTTTAGTCCTCTTTACTAGCCAACCTTTTTTCAATAATAATTCTTTAATACATCACCATTTAAATTCACATTTTTTTTTACAGAAGTAATCATCATTATTTCCCGTAAATTAACACATAGATTCTGATGGCGCAGCTTTTGGCTGGCCAGGTATTTTATACAGCCGGGTTACGCCTTACATTACAGATTTACTACTTTTCAAACTAATTTCATCCCCAGCATAAAGACGCTCTAATTTTGCTTGCAGGTGTACGGCGAGGGCAATGTCAGCTGGAAGAATGACTACGAGGAAGTCTTGCAGGCCCAGGAGGTGTACGTGGACGCTGTGAAAGACGTTGTTGATACCACAAATATGGAGCCCCTGAGCCTACCCAAGGGAGATCATGAATTCCCGTTTGACTATCTCCTGCCAGACAATATCCCGAGCTCGTATATTGGTAAATTCGGTAATGTGACCTACACGCTGAAGGTCATCGTCACGGGAGCAAAGTCCGCGGATACTTCCATCTCCAGCGAGCCTTTCCTTGTTCTCAGGAGATCTCCCTTGCCCAGCAGAGTCCTGGAGCCAAAGACCATGGAGAGCGAACGTCGCATGTGGGCATCGTGCACTTTCGGTAAGCTCCAAGCCAGCGTGACGCTGGATAAGCAAGGCGGGGTTCCAGGGGAAGACATCTTTCTGAAGGCGGAGATCAAGAACTACAGCCGCCGGGTCGTCACGGCTATGCAGGCGTCCCTGATCATGAACAGTCAGTTCAGGGCGCAGAGCCATTCCACGGAGTTCCGCCAGGTGGTCAGTCGGAAGAGGGATGAGTTTGACGTTTCGCACATGGAGGGGAGAAGATGGACGTACGTCCGGCTGACCCTCCCGCCGTATATCCCCGAATCGAAGCTGGAGCACTGTGACATCATTGACCTAAATTATATCTTTCAATTCCGCCTTGAACTGTCTGGAGGCACTGAGGTCAAAATGGAAACTCCCTTTTGGATTGGTGCTCAGCCACAGGGTTTAGAGCTGCCAGCAGATGAAAAGGCCGGAATGAAAATAAACAGGCACTGGACGGTTAGAGGTTCAAAGGCCATTGGAGATTTCTCAGAAAATGGAGAACCGTCGCCAAACATGGAGTACAACGACGGCTGGGGGGTGGAGATTGTGCCAGAGATGAGACCGGAGTCAGCTGTCGTGACGAATCCTCTGTTCCAGCCAAACAGCTTCCTTCAGAAAGGAGTTAAAGTGATGCCCGACGAGTTTATCGAAAACACAAAGCTATAACGGCGAGAAGTACAAGAATGTGTGCAGACGTAGCAGCATCGTCTACAAGCTGAAATATGAATGATAAGATCACTTCTTGTGAATGTGGGTTTCGCTTCAGCTTAGAACATGTTTTGAAAAGTGGCGTAGCTGCGATGGTACCTTTTTTTTTTTAATATAACAGCAGTCAAAAATCCCACTTTTCATGAAAGTGAAGTGGAATTTTTTGGCACTTTACAAATTTCATTTCAAGCCGTTGTTTTTTTTTCTGGTTTTGTTTTTCTTTTCTGTTTTTGTCTGTCCAGGGTTCCATCAGCAGCTATCAAACTTAGTTACGCTCATTAATGATAAGAGTGAAGAGACTACAGGCTGTGAACAAAAATGGTGCTGAAATTGTACATTGCAATCAAAACTTTATTTATTTTCTTATGATTCCAGTTTTTTTTTGTTTTGAGTTTTTCAAAGTAATCAACGCACGTGGCCTTCCATATTTAAGGTCCCTTGTCACGGAGACCAAAACAGTTTAGGAGGAGCTTCTTAGATTGGCACATGCGATAGCTTGCGTAACAAATTGAAAGTTTGAGATAAGAGATAGTAAACGAAGTTACTAACGGTGAGTGTCTCAAAACGAAATTACTAACTGTGAGGTTCTCTTGATGAAGTTACTAAGAGTGAGGCTCTCTTGATGAAGTTACTAAGAGTGAGGCTCTCTTGACGAAGTTACTAACAGTGAGGCTCTCTTGATGAAGTTACTAAGAGTGAGGCTCTCTTGACGAAGTTACTAAGAGTGAGGCTCTCTTGACGAATTTACTAATAGTGAGGCTGTCAAGACGAAGTTACTAACAGTGAGAGTCTCTTGACGAAGTTACTAACAATGAGGCTCTCAAGAAGAAGTTAGTAACAGTGAGGGTCTCTTAACGAAGTTACTAAGAGTGAGGGTCTCAAGACGAAGTTACGGGGCTGTCAAGACGAAGTTACTTGGAACAAGTTAACAAAACCTCCACTAAACCCCACCACGAGAGAGACTGGTTAAGTTAACCTCCAATTCGCACGGGCCTTACCTTAGTTATGCGAGGGTCATACCAAAGGTCGTGAGCAATTTTTTTTAACAAATCAGAATTTATAGATTGAGAAAATATAAATGTATCACCCGAAACTGCATCCTTTGCACTTCACGTAGAGGTCATATGACGTCTCCATCATGTGTCACATGGTCATGCGGAGCAGAAATAAATTGGCGGGTGCTGAAGATTCGTTTCGTCAACGTGGTGTTATTTATTTCCTCGTTACAGAGGAAATCCCCGCTGCTGAAATTCACCAAAGACTTCAACTTGCTTATGGAGATGTGTGTATGGGTGCTGGTAGTGTTAGGAGTTGGGTGAAACATTTCAAAGATGGAAAGACCAGCATCCACAATATGCCTCGCAGCGGTCGCCCTCGAACTGCCTCCACTGAATGCAACGTGGAAAGGTTGACAACATCATTAAAGAAGACAGACGTGTCACAGTATCTGAAATCGCTGTAAATTTTGGAATAAGACACAATGCAGTACAGGAAATGATTGAAACCCCAGGCTATAGAAAAGTTTGTGCCCGCTGGGTCCCACGTTTGTTGAATGAAGATCACAAAGCTGTGAGAAAAACCATCACTTAACTGAGGAAATTCAGAAAAAATATTTTGGGAAATTCTTCCACATCTTGCCTGTAGCCCGACCTGGCACACAGTGATTACTATCTTTTCTGTTTTGTGAAAGAACAAACGCGAGGCCATCACTACGACACAGGAGAGAACGCCCAGAAAGCAGTGCGTCTGTGACTTGGGTCAGCTGGAACGGAATTCTACAGGGAGGGTATTTCCAAACTTTCAGAGAGATGGGAAAATGTGTGCAGAGAAATGGAGATTATGTTGAAAAGTGAAGAAAATGAAGCAGATTAAGGTGATACATTGACATTTTCTCAATCTGTAAATTCTGATTTAAAACAATTGCTCACGACTTTCAGTATGACCCTCGTACGTGTTTACACGTATTCTGCTGTACTTGAAGGCATGCCTCACACCAGCGTGTGTGTTTTTGTCGTTTCCTTGCCCTTTTTTTTTTGTTCTGGCATTTTCCCGTTGAAGATTAACCATTAAAATTTACCAGAAGTATTGTACACAGGGGCGTCTTCGTCTATGAAAC